>WURT03264426.1:0-25711 GCA_009936505.3 Holothuria glaberrima | reverse complement strand
CCCCTTTATATATATATATATATATATATATATATATATATAAATGAGTCAGTCAATGCTTTATTAAATAGTCGCTCAAAGACCTTAGGCCAATTTCCTCAAACATAGGCACCTGCCTTATACTGAAAGAGGATGTTAGAAATGAATGGAAAACTTAGCCTCAAGCAGAACTCGAACCCGCGACCTCTCGCACACAAGGCAAATGCTCTGACCACTGAGCCATTAAGGCCTTTGAATCCGAAAGCGGTCAACTGAGCTTAAATGCTGTCGCTGTTGCTGTTGCTGTTGAGTTTTCCATTTTTACGTTTTAGGAACGCGTCCCATACATAAAATTACCGCCTAAAATATACCAGTATACCGGCGTCCATGTTATCAATATTCCTTTCCAGAGGGCATAAATGTACTGCAGTTGTTGGGTGTACAATGGTTGGCAAAAAACAAAAATTTCTATTTTATTTAATGTGCAGTTTCATTTCTTAACATGAGTTATGGCATAAAAATGTTCCTTTTACTTTTGTCCATTTCATTTAATTTTTTTTAATAGCTCTTTCAGGTAGAAAAAGGCGAAAAATTTCACATCAAAAATGTATGTTTTGGTCTAGGGGGTAGGGCGAGGTGCACAGTCCAAAAATTGTTCCGCCCCCCTCACTGTCATATTGCTTTCTACGCTTATGACCAACTATATATCATATCATGTACCATTGCATTAATATCATCATTTTGAAGTGCATCAATACAAATACCGTACACCTAAGTGTGGCGGACATATAGACGTTGCAAAAGTATACCAAGAAGGCTGTGAAACTCACTTGAAATTTTTAGCTGACGGACACTGTCTCGCAAGATATTTTCTGATTGGCTGATGGCATTGTATTGTATCGATTGTATCCTTTGTTAAAGTTAGGGATTATTTAGGAATTAGGGTTAGCATTAGCTAGTCATAAAATTTCCCCCGAGACAGTGCGCATTGGCCCGAAATTTCAAATGCAAAACGATTCCCTAACTACATACAAAACAAACAAAAAAAGCATGCACGCAAGCTTACAAAAAAAAATAAATGTAACGAGCTAACCAGCAAGCAAATGAACGAACAGACAAACAAAGAAGCAAATAAATTAAAAATAAAAAAACAATAAGGGTTTTACGTTTGCGTTCATTTAAAAGTTGTTTGCTGTTTTACGTTTGCGTTCATTTAAAAGTTGTTTGCTGTTAGGGAGATTACTAGCTTTTATACAGTATCATCTGTGCACTACAGTTTAAAGTAAACACCAAAACCGTCCAAAGGATTCCAGGTGTGACTTTCAATGTAACATTATACCTTGAAACTGTTCTAATCTAGCCCAAAGTCTAAGACAATCCGGTTTCGATAGAAAGTCAGTACGTTTCCAATATTGTCAGGGGACAAATGCACGTCAAATTTAAGATCATATCTTAAAGTTAGAAACTCTGCCGTATCGCAAAGGCGAGACATGTCCGATTGTTTGCAACTAAAAATGAAATGTCAATCTCAGGTCAAGTGCTTGTTACAGTTTGTCTTCAAACTGTAACGTTCGTACTGACTAAGCGTTTGAAAACACCGTATGCTAACTCTAGTTAAGCTAGGCTAACGTATCCTAATGCTTTCCAGCAACGTTGTAAGCCGCACGTTAAACGTCGAACGTCACCAAGGTAGGATGTTCTCATAGGATACTATTAATTCAGTACATATGTCAACGTCTATACGTCCAATTCGTCAAAGTAAATTAAACAGAAAACCATATTTCAAATATGAATTCGCCTGAGGTAATCCAAAAAAACTGCTCATTGGAATAGGAACAATACATTTTCTTGAATAAAAATGACAACCTCGTTATTTTTAACTTAACAAAGCTATAGTATATGCAGATATGATATACGTCGCGTACGCGCCGCACTTTATACATCATAGTCTTACACTGCACGTATTTATAAAATTAGGTGTAAACGTTGTACGGCATATTTCAGCCTCACAGGCACATTTAGCCTTGTGTACATTAGATAAATACGTTTTGACCATATATCGATATATAGCGTAGGTTTTGGCGATATTATAGCTTTATATCGATATGGATTTTTTTCTCGCTCAACCCTATAACATAGCTTGCAGGCAAGACTTCTTGCACATGTTCTATGCCAACCATGGCTAACCAGTGACGTAACCTTGAATGTGTAATTCCAAGCAAATAAATTGTGGTACAATCAATGACATGTTTTACTGCGGCGTGTTCACGTCTTCAGGTTCAGTAAACATTCGAATGTCAAAATGGGTTGCAAAGATGTACACAACAAGGCTCTCTTGAGTAGAGGAAGAGTTTGTGTACTTAAGTAGCCTACGTTTCACGGCCACCACTCTTCTCTGGAAGTTTGACCAAGTGCGTAGTGTTTGTATATGGGAGTGGTGCACACGTGATTACCAACGATGTAATGAACGTAGCACCGAACGTCACCCATGCGACTGCATCGTGCGTTTAACTGTTTGTTAAACAGCGTTATAAAATGTGATGTAAAATGTGAAAATTGCATCAAAGTCCTTTTTTACTCTCATGTATTCGTTGTCCTAATGAAGAAATACTTTTGAAACTCTTGGAGTACTTGGGCAGTTTCTGGATAGGATCTAATAAAGTACCTTGCAATGTGTAGGATATAGCCTTCAGTGCAGAGGTTTTAAATAATGGGGAATCGTAAGAGGTAAACAAGTAAAAGTAGCCACATGTAAACCATTACAGAATGGTCACTTTTACAGGAATTGCAGTTGTATTCCAAATTTCCAATGCTCTCCCATTTCATACAGTGAATACTTTTTCATGTCACCTTTAAAGGGGAGCAACAGTAATAACATGGTACGAATACAAGCAAGAAACGAAATATACCCTGTGGTTTTTGCGGAAACCTCCCTTAAGATACATTGTGTTTCAATTTCTATCGCTTACCGACGTCCTTAAAATCCATATATATTTGATGAAACACGACCAATAATCAACTGTGATTCATGACGTTAACCTGCAAGTGAACTACACCATTTTTCAAGAAAATAATGTCCACTGACACACATTTGAATAAGACATCATCTCTTCTCACTAAATTAGCTAAACGTAATACAGAGCTCAGCACTAAGAACGCATTTACTGGCGCTTCACAAAGCAGGGAAAGGTAATGGTAAAACACACACACACTGTACAAAAAATGACAGTTCCATCAATTGAAAGATATAGAATAAAGGTTCCATTTAAGTTTCTGTGATGCTGTCAATCGATTGACAGTCCGTAATATCACAGTGCATATTGTTCCTTAATTTTGAACCATCAACTATGAAGGATGTTTCAGGGAAAATTGATGCCCTGTTAAAGAAACGTGGAGTAAACAGACTTTGAAACCACAAAGCCTAAAGACTGATTTATTGCACTTACTCGGTTCACCTCTCAACGTTACACTTCTTGACTTTTTCATTTTTTACGATGTTTTCCATCTTGTCCTCTGCTGACATCAAAGGACTTTTGAACCCTACGAAAAAGTGAATAAAAAATGAAAATAATAAAAAAAGAACACGTCCTAGGAGGGAATCGTACCCAGGGCCGTCTGCGTGAGTAACGGAGCTCTAATCCACTACGCTACCAACGCTCTCGTTCAGTATATAGCTTTTCTTATCATCCTTTGCTGTCACTGCATCCTTTACACGTATTCATAATTACCCCGGTAGGTAATTCAAATAAGAATTATTACTGTAATAGTTATGCTTGTGAAAAAATAAATGTTTTTCGCTTTAATTTTATCTTCGGAATGGTACAAAATTAAACCTTAACTTTTCGTTTGTAACCAAACACTGGACTCAGTTTTGAGGTACCCCCTGTCTATTTAGTTTACGAGGTTTTCGTAGTTTTACCTCTGATGACCTCTGATGACCTTTGACCTCTACTGAAAACAATGGGGTTCTTCCCTTTAATATGATAAAGTTATATACCGAGTATGAAGATTGTCCATCGCAATCTTGAAATATCGTGTTTACAAGCAGTTTTTAAGAATTTCGTATTTTCACCTTCGATGGCCTCAGATAACATCTGACCTTTACCAAAATCAATAAGATTTATCTTTTGACTATAACGCATCCACATGCTAAGTGTAAAAAGCACCCATGCTTCCTACCTAGTGATATCGTGTTTACAGGGTTTCCGGTTTTTGACCTTTGGTGAGCTCACGTGAACTTTGGCCTTTATCAAGAACAATAGAGACCTTTCCTTTCCTATAATGTAATAATTCTAAATACCAAGTATGAAAATTATCCGTCATTGCTATCTTGAGATATCGTGTTTACAAGCCAAGTATCACCAACACACATACTTATACACAAACCCCCACACGCACACACATTCACCCGAGGAATTGCATAGATTTCTCTTGCCTTGGGCAAGGAATGAAAAAAACAGTCTATTGCCATTTGCTGTTTTGAGTGAAGTTGTTACATAGCCTAAGCCATGGCAAAATCCCCAGGGTTTGGGGCAGTCAATGGTATTATCAATGTGGATCCCCCTAGTGAAGAAGATGAGAAAGTCGGCACACTTGCTAGCCCTTCTTTTGTCAAACCCGCCATAGGAGTCGTCCTAAGGGAGGGGTCTAGGCGGAGGCGTGGCATTTACGTAAGTCAACTAAGTCGTGAGTTGGTGCTCTCTTTGAAATATCTTTTGATTGACTGTTTGTTTAGAGAGTTTCATTTTGTAGTGAGTATGTTTATTGCTTGGCAGGGAGAAAGAGAAGGGTTCCCCTTAAGGTTAAGGGTTGCACTCCCTTTGAGAAATTTCTGTTAATGTCAGGATGTTATGATGCACAGTAGTGCTATCATGTTAAAGCTTTGATCTGATTATGTGGCTATCATTTTTCAGTATTGACTAAATTTCCATGCTTCAGAAATGTAGACTGTAAGGGGGGAGGCTCATTTGAAAAAAAGTATAATTCAACAAATTCCCTCTTCAGCAGAAACAGGACTTGAAGAAACTTTACACATGCATTGCTCTAGCATGTAACGAGGTAACCTGGTCTATTTCATAAACGTATGCTGTGACATGCGCAAAAAGAAAAAAGGTCTCCTTAAGCCTAGGTCATACTACTCGGCGAGATCCATGCGGAACGGAAATTTTGTACGCAACGGTTGCGGCGAGTAGGGTCAACAAACTGTCACTGTTCGCTTCTGATCCGCATTGAATGCGGCGACCCGTTAATACTCGTTTCCACTGTACGCGCGTACAATCCGTTTGAGATAAACCAATTTGATCTTTTTCCGCTTTGCGCTTCCAATGCGGAACGTCTTAACTAGTGTTTCTGCATTGCAATGAACAGCAGACTATAGTTATAGCCAATACACTGGCTCAAGAGACACTTATACAGTGGCGTACGCAGGGGTCCATTGGGCCATGCCCCTAACAGATGCCATTTTTTTTGTTCTTAAAAATACGTAAATTTTTTAACACAAATTTTACTTCGAAAGGTACCATATGAAGAACCAGGTTAAATGTAAGGACACCTAATGTTTCAAAAATTTTCAAAGGGGAGGGGGCTCCCCTCCATCCCTACCCTTATATCTCTCCCCCAGGCCGGTGATTTTTTTTTTCCTAAAAAATACGTAAATATTTCAACACAAATTTTACTTCAAAATGATAGCATATGCTGCACCACATTGCATTTAAGGTCAGCAAATTTTTCTAAAATTTCAAACGGTAGGAGGGGGACAGCCCCTCCCCATATACCCCTCCACCCACTCCAGCGATTCCATTTTTTAGTTCCTAAAATACGTATGTATTTTAACACAAATTTTACTTTGAAATGTAGCTTATGTAGCACCAAATTGCATGTAAGGACACCTGTTGTTTCAAAAAATTTCAAAGAGGAGGTGTATACCCCTCCCCTTAGACACCTCTCACGGGTGCCAATTTTTTTTTATTTATTTCCTACAAATACGTTAATTTTTAACCCAAATTTTACTTCAAAAGATAGCTTATGAAAGCATCTGATTGCATGTAAGGACATCTAATTTTAAAAATTTTCAAAGGGAAAGGGCACACCCCCTTAGACTCCTCTCCCAGGCCGGCGATCACACAACATACTGCACCCCTCCCCCCACCTTGAGAAAAAACCTGGGTACGCCAGTTCACTTATGTCTGCCAAGATGAAGGCATTTTCTCACAGGAGGATGAGCAATTGATCCAAGAAATGAGAAAGTACGAGAATTTGTATGTACAATCGTAACGTTAGCAACACAAAACAGAGCGAACAGTCGTGGCTATACGTGGCAATTTTAGACAACCGAAAAAACAAAGAATGTCTGCTCTGAACGAGATTTGGCAAGGTTTTTGGTATGAATATGGTAAAAATCCGAACGACAAAAAGGGGTAAATATTCCCTGGCACTTGTACGCCGTGACTGCATGACCGCTTAGAATGTTCTCGGCTGGGAGGGAAAGGAGTTTTTCCCGTAAATCAGTGGTGTATATAAGGAAGGCGCAACAGGCGGGCGCAACAGACGAGCTCCCTACTGGCCGTCATGGGTGAAAAAGTTGAAGCCAAAAAAACAAACAAACAACGAAATTCAGCTGGGAGTCAGCCCTTTCCCTCCCCCTCAATTAGCCGCTATGAAAAAAATGATCATGAAGATGCTTCAAGATGTGTCAAGTATAGCACCATTTTGCATCTCAGCCCTCTTCCAAAATCCAAAATTTTGAAGGGGGACATCTCCTCCCCTTAAACCCCTCCCCCTACGACAGCTATCAATCAAACCTTGCGACCCCTATTGGAAATTCATGGATACGCCCCTCCATGTGGGGGCGTTACACGTATTTTTATGCTAAGTGCAGAAAAACCCTTAACTCGGTTCCCATATGTGTGACTGGGGACTCCCCAGAGCCCCCTACTCCGCTTCCTTCGCCTATGATTGACCGGGCGTGAAGGAAGGGAAAATATTGGTGAAATTACTTGAGAAATCTATTCACAAAAACTGAAGTACGGTCTTGCGACGCCCTTTAACCATCATGAGGGAGGTGGAATAAGGGCGCAAGCCTTCCAAATTTTTCAATCACTGGAGGAAAACAAATGGCGAAATGAATACAAATACAAGGGAAAATGCTTCACTATTTAGCCACTTAAGTGAATAACGTAAAATGAGCAATTCAAAACAGGCTCCTTCGAATCCCCCTTAAGGATGGTGATCCCCTTGCATAACTGTGTCCCCCTCCTTATCATTTCATGTAGGTCCGTAGCCAGACAAGGCACTGAAGGGGACAAGAAAGCTACAAGGGAAATTTTCTTCGGGAGAGACATAGCCTACTAAAATACAGCAAAGGCGAAATTCATACGTAAGAGTTCCCTCAGCTGTATCTGTGGTAAATAGAGGCAGAGTTTTAAAGGAAAGAATTTTTCTTCAGAATTTTTTTTTTTAAGAGGGAAACCTGCAACCTTACAGCGTCCTTCGGAACGGCCCGACCTCAACCTGACCTCAGCCCGACCATGGCTAAATTTCCAGGCTCCCTAGATGGCTGGAACTCGCACATTTAACCACAAATTTGTGTCAACAATTTCGTGTGGCGAAAGCTTTTTACCCATGAGGGTAGCTAATCTCCTCAACGGGAGGGTAAAATGGAAACCGCAGAAAAAATGACTGGTTGCCGAAAGGATGGGCAGTGCGAAAATTTAGGCGCGTGAAGGGCGCTGCCTTTCTTTAGAGCAAACTGAAGAAATTTGTCGGTCGGTTGGTCCTTGTCGGGGCGTTACTTACTTTATCATAAATTTTACGCCCCAACGAAAATGGCATTCCTTGAGGGGAAGTCTTCCAGAAGGAGGGTCATTTCTCTCGCCCCTACCCCTGTGTAAAATTCTGTTTCTAGCATGTTTGGGTGACCAGTATGATCATTTCGAAGTTTTGCATGCAGAGGTCTGCGATACACGACAATTGCCATCCCACGAAGGTTGCGACAAACCAATCTCTTTTCTCGGATAATACGGGTCGCACTTAATCCTACGCTAGTGGCTAATAAGCTCTCGATCAGTTGTTCTCAATCACAGATTTCTGGTCAGACAGAGAAGAGGGAATGAGGCCAAGGGCCGCTCTCCAGAATTTCGAAAAGAAAACCTTAAAGTTGATGAAACGACTCTATTTCATGTATCAGAGTTGTGGAAAGAGGAAACGCAGCATTTACACTTGATCAGTTGATTTAGTTTCTACAAGTATTAAAAGGTGACTTGCAGAGATTGTTATTTCAGTGATCAATCAACACACGTTTAACAAGATACGTTCTTGAAAAATTACTCCACGCAGCAATTAAGGCCTATACAGGGCCGTCGGAACCGGGGGCGGGGGGCTGCATCCCCCACCAATAATTTTGCCATGCATAGTTTTTTTTTAATGTAGTAAAAACGTCCAAAAAGTGAAAGACGGAGAATTAAAAAAAATGAATATCATTCTAAAAGTTATATCACCTATCATTTAGTCTATCCGTATTATATATACAAATGACGTATCATTTCCGTTATTCAGTCAATATAAGGAAAAAATTGTTTATGAAAGTATTTGAAAATAGCGACTCAATGTCGTACGACGTACTAAATTTAACTTTCTGCGTCATTTTTTGGAACTCTAAACTGTCAACGCATAATGAAATCGCGGAATTTTGCGGTGCTTTATCTTAAGTTGCTGATTATTCACAGTGGCGTAACTCCTATGGGCTCGGACTGTGCTGAGCCGGGGTCCCCGACCAAAAGTGGGCCCCTGCTACACTGATGCACAGAAAAAAAAGCTAGGCTAGGTAGATTCAAGGTCTAAGAAATTGGGATTGCACCTGCTATATTCCTTGCTTCAGAAATGGAAATGAGTATTGAGTTCATATCAGTAATCAAAGTAATAAAATTTTCGCGCGCTCCGCGCGCATGCAGCCCCACCGCGTGGCCTTGTTTACTATCAATAGCGTCTCAAACATATTCGTATTATTCAAAGGTGAGGGTTCTTCAATTAAGCCGGTTGTTCTTGTGCACTGAAGCCATTATGAAGGAGCAGGGCATTGCAAGATTGCAAACTAGTGGAATTCAGGGGAAAGACTCGCCTTCAATTAGCTGATGCATTTTGTTAGGAATTAAAATGTGACAGGGCAAAGTCTCCTGGCAAATTTTGTTATGGGGACGATTTTCAATGCAAAATTTCTGCGAGCTTCTCTCTCATTTGTCAAGGTACACACTCCATATCTTATAACCATTATTGGGGCAAAAATACATTATTGTAACCAAATCAATTTTCTTAAAATGTGCAACTCCGACCTCTTCAGGGACCCAGCATCAGTGTAAAATCTTTAAGCAATATAATGCCATGAGTAACATATACACAATTTTTACCAACCTTCTGACCAGATGTATCTAGGGTGGACTTAATAAGCACCATCTTCTATAGTGCCCCCAAATCGCCAACCTCTAGTGGCGCCACTGAACCTCCTGATAGGGGGCCCTTTGGGTCCAGGAGCCGGAGCCCTCAAACTCATCGTTACAGCGCTGATTATCCATATGGTTCCACAGTCTATAACTAAGTCCTTTGCCATCTAAAACACATATTCCTAAAAATGTAGGAGATATTTCATCTCCTATATTTTAGTAGTAAATCTAAGCTGTAATTAAATCGCATTGCATCCTTACCCAAATGAATTATCTTATAAGGTTAGGAAATGGGTTTAAGTTATCAATCCAACTTGGGAAGTCAATTTAGAAATGGAAGTCAGTTTTTTACAAAATTGGGATGAAATTTGGATCAAAATTTGGGCAAATTTATATAAACGTCAAACAAAAAAATATACAAACGTTTTAGACTTTTGGGGCCGTTTCTTGCAATCTGGGAGTCACTTTTTCAAAAATTTGCTCCATACGCTACGTGCCAACTCATGGTGGCGCATAGCGTACTTACATTCCATCTTTGCAACATGCACAAGTCACCACCCCCAATCGAAAATACCTTCCGACGGCGCTGCTAAACTCTTGCTTCAAACTACAAATACACTCCGTTAATTCACCACTGCACAGGCTAAATGCTGACCATAGTTATACAGACATAACTATGATGTCACCGTGTATAAAATATGACTGTCAGCAACACGGACACGAAACAAAATACCCAATCTTGGGTAGGTATGGCTAAACAAGAAATATATGCCCTACAGCCTGACACGTAAGGGCAGCGCACACTGCACTGACCCGATTGCGACCCGACTGAAAGTCAGTCTGGTTGCTGTCGGATTGGGTCAAGGTGAGCAAAATATTGTTTCCAACCCGTTGGCCATCCGATAGTCGGTCTTCTTCTTTACCGAATCGGGCATATCAAACATGCTTGATATTCGTCGGAGGGGGGGGGGGGGCTTCGTACGAAGCTCTAGATAGAAAATGGTAAATAAAATTATCACGTACGTACGTAATAATTATTACGATTACGTACGTACGTAATAATAATACGTACGTACGTACGTAGTAATTAGTTATCAAATACATATGTGATGATAATAATAAGGGATGTCTATACATATGTATGCGTTTTTATTACGTCATATTGCTCTAAAAGTATTTATCAACCTAACACCAAGGTCCAGTGAGTGCC
This sequence comes from Holothuria glaberrima, assembly GCA_009936505.3. Lineage (NCBI taxonomy): Eukaryota > Metazoa > Echinodermata > Holothuroidea > Aspidochirotida > Holothuriidae > Holothuria > Holothuria glaberrima. The sequence goes on along the minus strand of WURT03264426.1, from coordinate 15,088 downwards.
CTGTACAAACCTTAGGCAAATTCGAAAGCAATAGTTAGTTCCAAAATAGGTTAGTCTCCGACGGCCAGTTGTTGCACCGTGCGCATCAAGTCGGCGAAATATGGTGACAACATTTTGGTGCCTTTCGTAACTCGGGATAGGTATATTCTCTCTCGGCGTGGCCGGCTCGACTTGAACCAATTGGTTGGAAACTGGGCCGTTAAACCTCATCTAACTAACTCACTCGCAATTTCCGAAGAGTAAAGGAAACAGAAGTACCTTTGTTGCCGTACCAGGAACGATATTTTACCTTTAGTTCGATTTTGTAATAGCATGCGTTACAAACTAGTGGCAGGCATGTTGACCTATATTTATTTTGATTATTCAGAGCCGCAAAGCGAAGTTAAGAGACACAAGGTTGCCAACTTAACAGCCTCACTAAGGCATAGACTGAGCAATCTTTACTTGTTTTAAAGTTTGATTCACCAGTAATGGTTCGCCAAATGCGATTTATTCCTTACCTAACGCATGCAACTAATATAACTCTAAGGTAACAAGACATTGCCGTAGCAACAGGATTCATTACTAAACCTGTAAACCCTGCTCTGCGATTACGAAATGTAATGTAAGACTTTAGTCGTCTGACATGGATAAAACACTAAAATAGATAAGAGGCACCTACCGTCGTCTGTTCGTGAGTACGGTCTCCTTGAATTACAAATCTTAAGCTAAACATCTAAAACGCCAAAGGTAAAGAATTTAACACTGAATGAGTATACAGCTGCTTATAAGATCAAGAAATACGCAGAGCTTTTATGACTAGATTCCCCGTCCACATAGGAAGCGTACGAGGCGGGGCAGACTGCCCCCCCCAAAAAATTTTTTTTCTGAGGTCGAAAATTCGGGCAAAGAAATGACCAATATTCGGGCACAGAATAGGTGAAATTTCGGCAGAGGAAGAAAAAGTGAAAAGATTGCCTAAATGTCTACTGAGTTCCCGAATTTTTGATCGAAATCCCCCAAAAGTGCAAAAATTTTCGCTCGCTTCGCGCGTGTGTAGTTATTTGCCAGTATCACGTCTATCAGACTTTCGAAGAGGCTCTGACATGCACAGTCCTATCACTTCCATATGCAAATTTCATAAGATATGAGTAAACTTGCTAATGATATAATATTGCACCATTTTGCATCTAGACAGTCTTGAAAACAGAAAAAAAGGAGACCAGTAGGGGGACACCAACTCCCTTAAGACCCCTCCCCAGGACGGCAGTCATGTCCTTCTTTCCAGAAAATAAATGACCCTAAGGAATGATCACAGTAGAGATTGATTAGCAGAGGACCCGTAAAGGTTAAATTAATCTAATGAATGATCACAGTAGAGATTGATTAGCAGACGACCCGTAAAGATTAAATTAATTGGCATTTAACTCGTTTGGGTTTTTTTTTTTTAATGGATCATTTTTACAATTTACCTTAAAATTCACCAACATTCCCTGAAACTTATTTCCTTTGATGTAGAGGAACGATATCGTTTATACGACAGGAATATGATTAAAAAGTCCCCTTCACCGAATGAGGAAAAAGAAGTGGCCTATGAGAAAAACAGCCAAGATTCATTGTGGTGTCCCTAGCAACATCTCTAAGAAGATTACTGTCCAAAGGGGAAGACAGAATTTCCCCTTGAAGAAAAACTCCATAATCCTAACCGCCATGATACACACTCAAAGACCGCATAATAGCCTACATTTTGCTAAGCTGGCTTTTCCTATGACTTGATTAGAATGTTAGCAAAAATAAGTCTGTCTTTTTGGGATTGAGGAAAATGGTAGTAAGATGTTGTCTAAAACTGGTTGGAAATGGTTTTTAAACATTGACCCAACTCAAAATTGTGAAAACTCTGAAGTCTCAAGAGAGCCAAGGCACTAAGTATAGAGACTGTTGGCAAATAATTACTTTGACGTGCTCAAGGATATAATGGAAAAGTATTGCCCGAAAGATAAGCAACACCTGTGGATAATAAAAATTATTACGCACGTACGTAATAAATTTTCCCTACGTACGTAAATAATGCTACGTACGTACGTAATAATAATTACGTACGTACGTAATAATTTTTTTACCATGTCCTATCTAGAGCTTTGTAATAATCTGTAGGTGCGAACATCAAGTAAAATCCCGAATTTTCAACCAGAGTTTCAAATGAGCCCAACAGGATTTGACCACATTACGTGAAATTACCCTTGCCCAAATCGCGTACCACTGTACACAGTGCAAAACCCGACCTCAGATGCCAGCAAAATGCGTCTAAAACACCAATTATGTGGAAATAATAGATTCCGTATCTACCCCCAACAATACAAAGTTTGGTATCAAAGCACTGAGGCAAATTTACGTGCGCTAGCTTTAATTTGCCTGTGCTAAGGAAGCTTTCAGATCATGACCACAAAACCACTGCACGGGGATCACGGCTGCTTGCAGAGAATCCTGTTGACTATCCTGCAGGGACAACAATAACAACATACATAACAAACAGACATCATGCTTCTCAGCTTCAGTTCAAGACAGTGCCGGTTTGTTACATTAACACGGGTTTATGATGCATGAAATAAATTCTAAGGAAATAAACGAGAAGATAGTTTTTATAGTCTCAAGTTGTCTCAACTCCTTTATTGCTTCAAATTCTTCAACTCAAATTTCTTCTCTCCAGTTCCCTCTTTCGTTTGATAAACGTTTTTCACACAATAAGAAAGCAACCATTCCACAGAAAGTAGCATATAGGTGTACAACGGGAAGAAAGAATGACCAACTTTCAATTTTTTTTTAACTTCATCTTCAGTTTCGAATGTTTATACAATAACTTTGTTGCCGAATTAAAATATCGTCTAAACATGCTGACTCAAAAATGAAAAGTCTGGTATGAATGATGCTAAATGTTTCACCACATTGCATCTGAGGATACATAATTATTCAAAAGTTTTGCGTGTCCCCCTCCCCTTAGACCCCTCCCCATGACGGCGATCAGTGAAGGTTACGCCCCCTCTTTTCAAATATCCTGGATCCAGCCCTGAAGAGGTATATCGAATTGAACTCCTAATATTTTAATAATAATATCGGATCGGGGCACTGAAAAATTCATCAAAATAATGCAATTTCATCGGTATGGCATTAAGGTAACATGGCTTTTCTTCCGATTAAAATGAAGTCAGATGTGAAGTCATTCATTTTAGCCGATTTGCACACTTCTTTTGTGTACCATTTTATATTGTTAATAGTAGTGAAAGTAATTATTTATTATTTTCTGGAATATCTTAGAAAGTCACGTTTACTGTCAGTGACGTTTGAAAAATTGAAAGTTTTAAAGTGGAATAAGGGGAAAAAATGGTAGCAAGAAAAAGATTATCATGAGATTCTAGCTTCATTATTATAGTACAAACAAAACTTAATCCGCATTCCTCAAGGAGAAATTAGCATAAGAGGTTGTAAACAAGATTTGCATTTTTTTTAGCTATCAGGTCGAAACCAACTTCGTCTTTAGCATGAGTTCGAACAGATATATTCTAATTTAGTTAAAATTAATACACAACAGAAAGACATTGTGGATAATGTTAAGTGTGATACTCGTCTAAAAATGGCACCGTTCTCACAATAAAACCTTGTTAGTAAAACCAATGTCAGTCGGCCGACATCCTAGTTTGTCGCTAACGGTTCAAACGCCTTACCCTCCACTGGTGTGCACCCGGCTGGTTCTTTATCGCTCTCGGTAACAGGCACATTTCTTCTTGTTCGAATTGGTTCAAAGTCAGATATATTTGGTCTGGTAAGAGCATCTATACTTTGTCTAAAAATTTGAATTTCAACTTTTGGACCTTCATGGTCAAGAAAATGAATGAGAATACAAAAAATATTAAAGTAAAGATCGATTCTCCTGATGACTAAAGGCATGCATGATTTGATCAGTACAGCCTTGTCAGGCATGCCATTGAGCAGTTGAGTTAACACGCACACAGCTCGAGCTGCGTAAGTAAGCAGAGTGCGAAGAATTTTTCGAACACTTAACGTTTTCAAAATCTTGAGCATAAGGCTAAATCAACATGTAGCCTCTTTAATGATTTCAGATAGCATATCAACTTACAAATTTCAGGATAAGATTGTCCACATTGGCCGTTGAAATCATGTTAATCGCTGAAAGTCTCGTTGTCTCTATGAGTGCTATCATTTGTGTGTGAAAAACCAACATCAATCCAAGACCAACTCCCTGCACTGACAGTGTACTACGCCCGTCGAGGTGGGGTGTGACGTCACGATTCCGTTTCAGTTTGGTCAGTAAGTTTTATAAAAAAAAAAAAAAAAAACATAGGCTAACCGAGTATTAAGGCTGACTAATCTCAGAATTATGATTTTAATAATATGTTGGTGCCACACATGCTTCTTTCTTGTGTCACCCCGTTTGATAAAATGTATATTCTAAACACTAGACCTGCTTTAAAAGCTGCACAGTTGTTCCCTTGAAGACCCTAACCAAATGCGAAACATTTACACTCGCAAATGGCATGAGTGAGGTTTAAATTTGAATATCAGGGTTTTTTTTCTTTTTTTTTAGAGAAAAATGTTCATACCATGAAAGCTATGATTTATATAAGTTACAGTCATATGGAAAGGCAGGTTTTTAAAAAACAGGTTGTTGAATAGCTTAATTTTCAACGACTAAGGTTCTCATTGGAAACATACTTTACTTTGTTCACCCCGATTTCCAAATCTTCAAAAGATGCATATCTTTCACCGCTCATTAGGTAAGGATGCCACTGTACTGGGGTCGGCGCTAGTGTTACCTTGGGGTGAGAGGGAATTTGCTGGTTACAACAGTTTTTCGAATAGAAGTATTTGCCCGTGGCGACTGCACGGTCTCTGTCGGGGAGTACATTCTTCTCTTACCCATTAAGGCTCCCAGACGAAACTGGTTTTTTTTACAACATATGTTTGCCACGGTGGTGAGGTTAAAGGAAGAATCTTCCAAAAGATAGGGAGAAGAGGTTAGAACTTCGCAACGTTGCATTTTCGTGTTCCTCTAGAATCACGACTACAGTATTTGTGGAATAAATCCAATAGGTTTGAAATGACGGGCGTTGCAGCTAGATAGAACAGAAGATGTAAGTTATAGAAAGTTTTGTGACAGAACTTACTGCCCACGGACCTGATAAAGAGCCACGTGGAATACCTTCTGAGCATATATCTATGTCTTCACCACTTCTCGCCTACATGTAGTGTTTTAGTAACCTCATTTTTTAGTTTCAGTTGACAAAAAGTGTGCGTGTGGGGGGACAAATGTGTTAGTGTCCCCTCCTCTCAAAAAAGTCGAGGGGACATGTCCCCCCGCCCCCCAAAAATCGACGCCCCTGCACTGCAGCTACGTCGAAAAAGTTCCCTTTGTGGCAAATAAGAACTGAAAAATATGAGGGAAAACAATATCACTAATCCAACGGTGCCGCGTATGTCTGTGCTTAGTTTAATCAAGGTAATACTTTCATGATTTCATCCTAGCAAAGTGCTCAAACAATTGATTCACAATGCACTCAACAGACAGAGTACTTTCGTCGTATTTACCCGCACGAGCGAGTCTGTAATAACTGTAGCCTTATATAATTATGTAACCGAAAACACAATAAATATTTCTCACATGCTGTATGGTACATAAAATTGATGGCGTAACATAAACGCCTACACTTTGACTTTTTTTTTTCTCAGGTCCACAATTATATGGTGTATGCTTAAAAACGAACTAGGGAGTTTCGAGGGACACATGAAATTATTATAAGTTCATAAAAATTGTCCAACCTATGGTTCGATCGCAGTTTTGCTCCCAGGTAGAATTCACCTGTTTCGAGACAGAATTATATAATGCTGCATATTTACGGTAGCTGTCTTCCTTTCATAGGGGTACGGGACTCTTTCAATTTGGGGGGGGGGAGAAAATTTTTGCCCGAATCTCAAAAAAAAAAATGCTCCAAGTCAAGGACGTAGAACCATCTTCAAAGAAGGGGGATTTTCACCATATGCGAATCGCCGTCCTGGGGGAGGGGTTAAAGGGAAGGGGTATCCCCTCCCCTTTGGAAAATTTTTGCTTACGTAAGGTGGGATGGATACAAAATGGTGGTACATTTATTGCTAAATTTGAGTTGGATATGTTTCCAACAATTTCTATTTTTCATAAAATCTTTTCATCTTGCTTGTTTAAGTGGATTTTTTACTCAGTTCTTTCGGTAAATCAGAACTACACTGCGCGAAGTAAATGAACAGTAACAGTAAATTGTTAGACTACATACATGTACCATTAGCAAGTTTACTCATACCTTATGAAGTTTGGATACAGAAGTGATTAGGACTGTGCATGTCAGAGCCTTTTCGAAAGTCTGATAGACGTGATACTGGCATATAACTACACGGGCACGAAGAGCGCGAAAAATTTTGCACTTTTTCGGGATTTCTATCAAAAATTCTGGAACTTAGTAGAAATTTAGGCAATCTTTCCACTTTTTCTTCATCTCTGCCGAAATTTCACCTATTCTGTGCCCGAATTTTGGTCTTTTTTGTCCGAATTGTCAACCTCAGAAAATTTAGGGGGGCAGTCTGCCCCACTGGCCCCGCCTCGTACGCTTCCTCTGTCGACACAAAACTATTGAAATTTTACAATTTCTTTGGAACAACTGTTCCTCTTACAAGTATGTGTCTTAACAAAAAGTTTTGCTTTTGATCAGAAATTCTATTAATATTCTGCAAACATAAAGGTTCTGTTTATATGGACAGTAAATTTTTAGGAGACATATAAAATTATTGTAAAATTACAGCCACTGGTGGTAACGTATGTATCGGCTACAAGTTTGTTCCTCTACAGAATGCAAATGTTTTTGAACGGACATTCAATGACAATTAAATAAATATACATGAATTGTAAATGTACAAAAATTGACTAATAATGGGACATAAAGTTATTGTAAATGTACAATTTTCTGAAATAATATGAAGTCTTTTTAAGTTTGTTCCTTAACAGAAAATCTCTGTTTGTAAACTGAAGTTGCCAAATAATACATGAAAAATACATCTTTTGTAGAAGTACAACAATTTTTTTGTGAAGGGAAATAAAATTACTGTAAGTTTACAATTATTTTTAAAAGTGTAAGTTTTCAATTTTCTTCATTTAATTAAACGAGAATTTGGTATGTTAGACGAAAGTAGATACGAGAATGTCTTGAGAGTAACTCCATGATTTTTTTTTCCAGATAAGACAATATTAGATAAGACAATATTTCCTTTACTCTTAGTAGAATAGTTCATCAATTTAGTGGGTACAAAGAGTGACTAATGGTACTACCAGTTTACAACTCATAACACGAAATTTCGTTGAAGGCAATTTTCTTAGGCCTTTTTACGTTTTAGTGGAGGGGAAATAAACTATGAACAATGAAAATGAACTAATTTACTGAGAAAGTCGATTTAGTTTGGTCTAATTAGAAAGTAAAGTTTTAAAAGGAATTTTGGGGAGGCGAAAGGAGAGTATTCTTTCCGTCCATCATGTTTTGGTGTTACAACTACAAATTTTTATTATTTTTCAGGCTTTTGTGATTAATCAGTTCCCTGTACCAATTTCATTTCCACAAGCAGTGTACGTTGATCTGAGACGAGCAACATCCACCACTGCTTTTGTATGGGGAGACGCCTCTCAAACGATTTTGTCCAATTCTGATCCGTAAGTATGTTGCATATATGATAGAGTTTGGTAATGTTTGTCGTGCTGATCAGCAGCCTCAAGGTCTCTATCCCGGGATCGGACCCTGTCGCTCAGCTTCCGAAACACCATCCGCCCAAGCGAAGAAGACTTCATCCAGCTTTAGACGCAAACTTTATTATCATATTATAACGTATGCATGTACCTCTCATTATTCAAGTTATTGTTTTAGAGTGAGTGTGTGTACTCACACTACTACTGTAGTCGTAAAACTGAAAGCCCTAAACTGAAACCTAAGAATTCCAATCAGTACTGGGTTGCATAACCACCTGTGTAGTGGTTACTGCCATGAAGTCGGTCAATGATATGCCAACTTTGTGGGTGGCGTAGACTAGTGCGTAATTTAAACGGGACCAGATGTTGCACTCTTTTGAATATTCACAAATAATCGACCAGTCTTGGGGCCACATATTTCTATGAATATCCAAAAGAATTTGTTCCGTGTTCAATTGGGCAGGCGTTAGGGCTATGACTGAAGAAAGGATTCTGCCGTACAGCCTTCTAAGTAGGCCACAAGGCTTTTAGACGAGGCCGATGTTTGTGGCCACCGAACCAGTGTAAGCAATAAGGATTTGAATCTGGGGGATCCCCCATTCATATTTTGGGAAGATTTGCAGTGACGGAACAAAGGGGGCAGGGAGGGGCAGCCGCCATGGGGCGCAAAATGAAGGTAGACGAAAAAAGAAAAATAGAGAAAAAGATAGGAAGACAAAGAATGAGAAAATAGAAAGAGGAGGAAAAGGAAAATGAAAGCTTGTGTACTTGTAGCGCCCCTCCGCCTCCGGTAGACACGCTGCACTAGCTGCCTTCGAGTCGATAGATTGTCGTAAGCCTATATATGAATTTCTTGCTAAGTACTGTATGTTGACAATGATGGTGTTGTCCATATTCAGCCCTCTGATTTCAAGTAAGTATTTCAGTCTTTATAATCCAAGCATGTTTTCGTTGATTCGAGTTTAGCTCGACAGTTGGAAGCTGGAACTAGGTTTGGGCTGTGTATTTCTTGCTCCTGTACGTTAATTAATCATAGATGCAAAAATTTTCTTTTGTCGCAAGAGAATGGCACCACCAGCTGGGCATTAAATAAGAATCTTGCTGAGTTCCCACACGGGATGATCGAACCAGTGGCGCCGGGCATGGGGGCGCGTGCCACCAATCAATTTAGGATAAAAAAACCCAAAAGGCCTTTAACCTATAGATTTCTGTTGGGGTAGGGTGAGGTGTGTTTTCTACCGAGTGTTGGATCTTTACAATCATTTTCTATCACAAATGGTTTTCAAACTATAACAATTTTCGCAAATCCTTTTCAAACTAGCCTATCAAAATTTTAGCCTTATCTCTATACTGTTCTTATTATCAATACCATCCTGTAACAACTCCAGGAGAAGCAAAGCAGCAAGTGCTGAAAACTTTGTACTAATTCCAAAGTAGAGGACTCACTTTCTGGTGGGCATACATGTTTGTTGGGGAACTGACAGTGTCTCGATGCAGAGCATGAATGCAGTCATGGAAATTATATTTAATGCAAACCTTCGGAGCTTTTTTCGCGCACTTGTCACCGTCTGCACTCCATCTCATGACCATTAAAGTAATGATAAAGGAAGTTATTCTGAACTCAATAGTTTTCTCAAAAGGTACATCTCTTACCTCTTTCGGGGCCTTGCATCAATATGGGATCTTGAATAATCTAGTTTGTCACATGATGTGAAAGATTGGAAGTACGTATTTTGCCGTTTTACCTTTCCTAAACATATTTATCGCGCGCTCAGCGCGCTCTTATAGATGGTGAATGTCAATGCATTTACGATAGAAAAGCGTTCTGAATGTACTTGTTAGTCCTCCACCCTTTTGCTACACCTATCAGGGAGGTGATATATCCGCCCTCTCTTTCGCTCATTCCCCATTGCTGGAATATGTTCGTCTGGGTTCTGGTTCACAATTAGTAAAATACAGTCGTTGTAAAAGTACTTTATAATAGTGTCATTTGGATGTCACGTAATAAGCAACATGTTGGTTCCCCCCTTTTGTGAATAATTAATACAAAGCTTCCAGGAGGCCCTATACTGGTCTCTGCCACTCTTGGATACTTATTTATAACGCACAATGAGGCAAAGGAAAAATCAAAAATGTTTCTGCGGACTCCACGCAGGACTCCACGCACTCTGCTCAGGTAGTTTTGCTTAAAAATTGCCCCGGATAGAAGGCAGTAAAGTAGCCAGGGGGTGAGGGCTTGGGAAGGTTTGTTGACAACATACCCTTCTCTTCGACCACACACCCTATTTCACCCATCCAAAACTTAGTTTGCACTGGTCGTGGAAATTATTTTTTCATTCTATATATACGTATATATACATATATATATATATATATATATCGGAGAGGTCTATATACTATAATAAGGAAAGAAAACACAGCGATGAGTTTGAAATCCATGGTGGATTTAATACAGAAGCCAATATTTCGTTAGAAACACCTTACATCGTCAAGGCGAAAATAGCAAACTGACAACACAACCACAGACGATAAAGTTAGTAGAGCATGACAACAATCAGAGTAGTTTAAGGTTATAGCTTTGTACGTTCCTATTGAGTGTAGGTTGGATATTCCTTACTACCATATTGTGGTAGAAATTCAGACAAGATTGTTAAGTCAATTCACAAGATGTTTAATAGTTTTACTAATTCCAAGTTACAGATTTCGTTAAATGTTGTAAAGTTGGATATTTTTCCAGATCTAGGACAAGATCCCTATTTTTCAGAGCAGTGGTTGTATTTATCACATTTTAAATAGCGAGCAATCCTGCAGGGGTAGTTACATTGGTGAGTCGAAACTTAGACTCCCCAGTCCCAATAATGTGAAAGTCCCTGGCGTTGAGAATGCTTGGTACAAGCGGAAAAAATGGAATCCCTATTCATCAAGAATATCCAACCTACCCTCAATAGGCGGAACATACAAAGCTATAATCTTAAACAATTCTGATTGTTGTCATGCTCTAGTAGAGCTCTACTACCTTTTTCTCTCCTGGGCTGTGTTGTCAATTGGTATTTTTGCCTTGACGATGTAAGGTGTTTCTTACGAAATGTTGGCCTCTGTATTAAATCCATCATGGATTTCAAACTCATCGCTGTGTTTTCCTCCCTGCTATATATATATATATATATATATATATATATATATATAACAAAAGTTATCTGCAACAAAGCAAAAAGTGCTCGATACCGGTTTACAGTAGAGCAGGGTTCCAGCTTCCAGCTGTTTGTGTTTGTTTATACGATATGTATATATATATATATATATATAGACGATCTGTTCCAAAAATTTTCCCAAAATAGCACTGTTTTGTATCTAAGCCACATTGAATTAACAAAAATTTCTCAAAGGGGAGGGCACACCTCTCCCTTAACCCCCCCCCCGACAACTATAAAATCGCAGGAACGTTTTGGCTAAAAAGGGACAATTTTCGCAGACTTGGGAACTGACTGACTGAGGTCGCATTACGACGTCATGTGTTATTCCACCCAATCACCATCTCCTGGCGTCGCCACTGGATCGAACAAACAGGTAGTCCGGGCCGCATGTCGAGTCACTTGCTCCCCTCTCCCCTCTGCAAACAACCATTGTTCCGCCACTGGGGATTGCCAGTATGAAGGGGGATTTCCTAATTTCAATTTCCAAAATTTAATTTAACTACAAACCAACAACGTCTTATGATGACGAGAGGGTGTATAGTAATGTACTCTTCTCTGTGATAAGTTCTCACATAGTTCTATGCAATATATATATAAAAAAATATGGTTACTGCGATAAACTTCTTGGCGAGACGAAACACTAACTGGAATTCAAAATTGACAGCAATTTCTTGTGAAAAATGTGAATTTATTTGCCTTCTGTTGTTTTATTTCTTCTCATAGCTGGCTTCAAAATAATTTTTTTTATTGAAGACATTCTTTAATTACATTAAACTGATGTAATATCGATGAAAATTCGTCATTTCTCTCCACATTTTCCATCGAGGAGACTGTTTGGTATACGCCTGTAATGTACGCAAACACCGATGATTTATGTCATGTCTGTGTTTTGTACATAAGTTTAAAAACAGACAGTCATCAACCCAAAGCACATTTTGATGTGGGGTATCAAAATTCTCAGTTGGTTACTGCTCTTTGATTGACATCAAAGTTTGAAAATTCAAATGGCACAATGCAGGGAGAGCGTTGTTGGCACCGAGTGGTATTAGGACGATCAAAATGGCCCCTCAGAAGGAAAACGTTCCCGGCACCTAGTCCTTGAAGGGCAAGGGCGTAAATGCCAAATTTGCCAAATAGGGGTTTTGCATTGATTCTAAGACGGACTAGCTTTTTAGTCCGATTGTGACTGGGGAAGTGGCAGGTCCAAATTGCGAGCGGCTCTAAAGTTTGAGCACGAGTTATTTGCTTTACAAGGAAATCTTGCCTGTACTCAAGCAAGACGATATTAAGGACACGTCAACCAAATCTTTCGACAGAATGTAGTACTTGAAAATGGTTCAGTGGTCAGGAATCAACATTTGATTGACAGGCCTATTTTTTCCATTGTCTATCATATGTTGAACAAGCCCTGCACTTTTATATCCCGAGAGAAAACTCTTTGTGTATACATGCTTTGAAGTTGTTGCCACTAAAGGCCAAGTTTTATGAATCAAGATTTTCATAACAAAGACTGTCGATAAAATTTTAAATAGTATAATTTGCATAACATATGCCTCCTTCTGTCAAGACCTCGCTCACGATAAGAAAGCAACACAAAGGAGTGTATTGTTTCTCATGCCTGATTTTCAAGATGAATCCGTTTAAAATCCACTTTCTGATGAAGCTAAAGAATGCGCTAATTGTAATCTACTTAGTATGTCTATCATGTCTACATTAACCCACCACAATAGACGTCTGTCCAGGGCCATACTATACTTCTCATCTGCGTCGCTTAACACTTTTGTGCATTGACTTCGTCATCTAATTAACAACCGTTCACTCGGCCTCTAATAGACATGCGGCATAATTTCATATAATCAGTTCACTCAACATTTCCTGTTTGAAAGAAGATCAAGTCTGGCTCTTAAAGGGATCGGTTGCTCTATAATAATTGAAATAACCAAGGTCATAATGTAGTAAGACATTAGCATTTTGCAACTTCAGTTTGTACTTACGAAAAAGTCTAAGGAAAATTTGACCACCTACTATATGTATAGGTAAGTTGACCTCTGGAAGAGGGCCCTCTTCGATGGTTATGGCCTTGTGATGTCAAGTGCTTAATGTTTATTCCCAAAATGGCTGTTTTTTAAGTTGCCTTTAGAAACGATACGTGGATGAAACTTCGCTACATACTTATCGTCTTCTTTTGCAGTTTATGGGTTGACGACGCTCCTCGTGCTGCAACAGGGAGCTCTGATTTGAATTGTGGTGTAATCACGAGTGGTGATAACAACGACCTCGGATACACAAATGTTGGTTGTGCTGGTTTTAGGCGTGCGTTCTGTAGTCTCGATCCTCTCGATCCTACTTCGTGTCAGCAAGGTAAGTCACACTAAGGTAGACGTAAATACACCTTTAAGTCTAAAATCACAAGAAAATATAGAAAAGAGGTAAGAATTTGAATATTTAATCTTCAAAAATTTATTCAGTTGCAATAATTCAAGAGTTAAACTTTAAACACTAAACCCAGGCGCCGTTCCACAAAGAGTTACGCTTGATCTGAAGTTTGATTTATTGAGCTTAAGTCACCTTATCAAGCGTAAGTTTGAAATCAAACTTATCTCCGTTCCACAAAGAAACTTACGTTTCATTTGAAGCGTAAGTTTGATAAGGATCAAATGTAACTTTATGTAGTGATCCAAATTTTACTTAAGTACGATTGTGTCTGTTGCCATGGCAGACATATATTCAGAATTTGTTGATAGTGATACAAGTGTATGCTATATTGCCATTGTGCACAAGTGCATTCATTGTTTATATTAGTACAATTACAATACAGTTCAAGAGACTGAATCTTCAACTTACTCCTACTTGAGCCTTTTCAATGGCCTTGCAGCTATATTTACATCATCATAATCGCCGAGGTCTATAGTTCCATAAGATAATTTCATTGCTAATAGGAGGAATATTTTCAGGATTTTTTTGGTTAATTTAGAAGAATATTCTCTGCGAGAACCTACACATCATTGGAAAGATCAAAGATGGGAAATTTAAAGGAACACTTTATTTTTTCGTATGTATTACATTATGTATGCAAATATGCAAATTAAATGACGTCATAAAAGTTTTTCCTTTTCATAGAATACAACTAAAATGAGGAAGATATGCCCATTTTAGTCTTTGTTTACTTTTGTATTCCAAGGCACACACTTTTCACTGTACACATTGTACTATGAATCAGTGCACACAGTTCACAGTGAAACGTAGGCCTATTTGGCTTTTGATCAATGAAGAGACCGTCTGGGCTTTATACAGTAGCTCGTAATGGACATTTTGGTGAATGAAAAAGTCGGAAGGGTGGTTTTGGGTTATAATTTTTTACAGTGGGAGGGGATTTTAGGTTAGAAATATATATTTTGAACCAAATTTGACGCATTTTCGAATATTGGACTTGTTTACATCTTCGAACCTCTCTAACTCACCCTACCTCTGACATTTATTCATATTTGTTGGTGTAGATATGCCCTTGAGCAATTCAAACTCAGTACACGCTACTGTAGTTACGTCTGATCGGAGAGTGTACTAGACAAGTGTCTGTTCTTTTGTTTGGAGCAGGGGCTAGAAGTAAACATTAATGTTTTATTGTCTGGGGCCAGACTGTGGGGTCTTTAATTTGAAATCCTAAATTGCATAACGATTTGTGATGCCCTTTTTGCACACCTTACATTAGCTGCCATTGTTTCCTTTCAGAAACCACAATATTTGTATGCACGGGCGGTGATTTGTTCTCACAATTGGGGAGACATGACCCCATATTCAAATAATTTACTATGTGAAAATTCAAAGTCCATGGGCGATTTCTCAAAGATTGGAGGCAAGTCATTCGATAACAGTAAGGCCGTCATAAAATCGTGAATCAAAGTGTTGCGGCGAAAGGAAAAACAAAGAAAAACAAATGACGTAACTTTAATAATATTTGTATGACATTAAAATTTATAGCTCAATCGACATGCCAAAATATCTATCCACAAAGTCCTACCGGTCCCAGCCGGTAATCACCAGCTGGGACCGATACCGCAAAATCCAGATTTTCGTCTCTTGTGTAAACAAGGGAGCTGGAAGACTGCCTTCCAGGATCAATGTGTAAACAGAGGTTAACCAC
>WURT03264316.1:8032-18814 GCA_009936505.3 Holothuria glaberrima | reverse complement strand
CTCTAGATACCAATAAAGTGTGGCTTCCTCCAAGTTGAACCTCAGGTATTCCATCTGAAGGCTTGGTATAGTTTATGGTGAATACTGGTAGAATATGATTGATGAAGTATAGAGGGTAGATATATGTACCTGTTGTTTCGGTCTGTGACCTCCCTGTGACCCTCTTGACACTATAAAAGTTGGCATGTTGGAAGGTCTAAACTGCAGGTTGTGGTTATCTTTTTTGTTTTTCCTCATCATTTTCAGTATAGCCCTAAGAAGCTAAAGATGTATGAGATGTACATTGATAATATCTTGCTGTTTTCATGCTTGTAGTGTGAGTAATATTGTCATGAGTAGGAGTGTAAACTTGTCTCTGGTCGTGAGGACAAATACAGGAACACATATTTGTCATGAGTACAGGCCGTACAAAATTTTGCATTAGTCCCAGTCTTGCATAATTTCTTAACTTTGTGAGTATGAGTACAAGTGTGAGTATGAGTAGGAGTACAAATTCATTATCACGAGTGCGAGTACAGTAATTATGCAAAACTGTTTGTATGAGTACATACTCACTACAAGTCTGGTTTTTACAGCTGGCTTATCAGTGTTGATATTTATTTTGTATCCATATTTAATTTTCTGACTCGGCCTGCACTTGGTGTCAAGTGCAGGGCTAGAAGTAAAGGAAGGTCATGGAGGCTATGGCCTAGAGTGTTTCTGGCAATAACCTTTTGTGCCTCACAAAACAGTATACTTTTCAAGGCCACCCTGGCCTTCGCCTGCTCTTCCTAACATAATATAACCAAACATACCAGATAATACAAAACCTTCTGTTTGGCCACAATTGGTGCCCTTTGAGATGTGTAAATGGCCGTACTATACAGTATAAGCTAAAAATGAAGGTGGCCTTGCCCTTATGATATCCTATTTCCAATCCTGCAGTTAGATCAGATTTAACGACACATCAACAAATGTGTTATATAGCGTCAACGAGATAAAAAAGGAAAGTTTAAATACTGTTTCAAATACAGTTTAAGTTCAAGTTCAGTTTCAAATACACTTCAAATATGGTGCATCCTTCCCTTAAGTCGTCTCTTATGATAGGGGGGGGGGACACTCTGGGCATATTCTACAACCCCCAGCCCACAGGGGGCTCCAGTCTTGCAAGTGTCACTACTTGCTGTATGTATACTTATAGTAGGTGATTTCAGGAGCCCTATAGGCTCCTAAAGAATTGAGTTTTATGGATTTTAAGTGAAAACATCAGGGTAAATATATTATTTCTTTTAGGATTAATTGAACTCATCACTCTGCTTCCATTATGCTACATGAATGAACTTTGTCATTTCTTCCATTGTTTGAAACTAAAAGAAGAAAAAAGAAAACAGGTTTGGTTGAATTTAAATCAAGCCGATTAAAATCATGATTTTGATTGAAAAGAAATCGTGATCTAAATTGATTTATTTGATTTAAATCACCGATTTAAATCACTATTTTTAAAAAAAAAAATAAAAAAATTACCAACCCTGAAAAAAATATTGTAGGCTATGAAAGTCAGTTTTGCCTTGTATATCACAAGCAGTAGCAGGATTTGTTTTCTTTGAAAAAAAAAAAAAGTAAAAAATTTCATGATCATCAATTTGGCCAGATATTATAGAATTTGTCTATTTTTGCCAGAATTAACTTAGCCTGTTACAAGGAGTCTTGGATTTTGTTCTTTGCCAGAAAAGAGGCAGATTGTGTGCTCAGATTTGTCTAGTAGTTAGCAGATTTAATGTCATTTCAAACTGTTTCTGGAAAAAATTCACTTCTTTAAAAGTAGGTCAAATTTCCGTCAGTTTGTTTCATATTTGATGTACAAGAAAGCTAAGTTTCCTCTCAATTGAAATTTCCCTCCTATCCCATCAAGAAAATTTTCCAGATTATTTCTGATATTTTTCTACCTATGTCATATGTAAGCATCTTTTAGAGTCATTGTTAATGTTATAACATTGAATATGCAACCAGCAATGCATTACTTTGTGTTTCACATTTCCCCTCCAGCCCAGTCTTCAATTGTGTTTCATGAAGTGTGTGTCTGCACTTTGTAGCTAATCCAGACATGTAGAGGTCAGCTACAAGGGTGTCTCTATGTCCCCCTTGGACCTATCCTTTATTTTTGATGAGATGACCTTGCCCTATGGAAATTATGAAAATTTTGTGGCTCAAATTGTGAATTACAATGAATTGTATAATAGAATTTATGTTTAACTTGAAGTGAAGGTCTACATGCTTTTTGCTTCATTCTCTCTCAGAACTCTCCCCCCTTTTTGAGGAAGGGAGGGTGGGGGGGGGAGAAGATGGTAAGGTTCTGAAAGAGAACTCAAGAAGTCCTGTGAGCAGGCATCGTTTGACAAAATTGTGATATCTTCACATTTTTTTTATTGTGCTGCAAACTACATGACCTGAGTAGAGTAAGCTTTATGTTTAAGGTCAAGATCTGATCCCCTGCCCCTCCCGTCTCCCTCCCCTCCCCCATCAACTCCCGGTTGCAGCATCAACATGTTCAATACTGATGTATGAAGATGATTGCAGTGCAAGGAAGTGAGGCTTTATACTTTTCCCCACCCCCTCAATCCATTGTCTACCCTTACCGTTAGTCCTCTACCACTTCTCCCCCTCCCATCCTAAGACAAACAGGCACTTGAAACATTCCCTGTCTGTTTGGGAAATTGGAAAATATGGGTACTGTGACTTTAATAGCAGTTAATGAAGTTGACAGAATGATAAGTTTTGTGTAGTTCAATAGTAAACAGGCCTATAAATATTGATATAGGCCTATAGAGCTACTGCAAGGTGTAGGATTTAACACCAAACCTGTAAAGTTTAGTACCAAATTTTTTTCTTGATGGATTCGACTAGATCTATGTAAGAATATTTATTGGTGTTACTCATATATCCTTGGAATTGTTGTCATCGGAGCTTGATGTATATAGCTCTTGTTATAAGGTGGGGTATAACTTTCCAGTTCCTTTGACTCACAAGTTATTTGCCTCTGATAGATTACACCATCCTCTCAAATTTGGAGATACGAGAAGAAGAGCCCTCACCCGAGTGCATCATGCTTTTTGTTTCACATTGCGTCCCATTTCATTTGTTTTCGTGCATTTGGCTTGTTACCCTACCAGAAACCCCATTCTTTGTTGCTTTTTGACGTAATCCATCATGCTAAATGAATGTTCAATCATTGATAAAATGATAGGAGTAGTGCACCTCAGAAAATGTTTTGCACTTCTCACAGAGGTTTGTTTACCCATCTTCCTTAATCCTTCATTCATCTTATACTAGAATCCCTGCTTCTTACAAGACTTAAGGCGTAGGTGCGGTATGTAACACTTCAGCATGGGAATGTTTGCAAATACATCTCACATCTGTCATCACGATAGTTATTCAACTTTCAATTGTTCCTCTCACGCAGGGGTCGTTCATTATTTTCTTTCAATAATGTAGGCTCAACTTTTAATACAATTAAATTGGTGATGAATCTGTGTGAAACTGCAGTGAATATTCTAAAATTTATAAGTGAAGAATATTGCAACATTTTATTTTATTGGGAGAGAGGGAATATTTTAAATTTTGTAAGTGTAAAAGATCGCAACTTTTTTTTCTGATGGAATATGTGAAAGTCTCTAAGTTATGAAGATTGCCACATTTTTTTTTTTTTATTTGGGAGGCAACCGCCAGGACAACATTTTTTTATTGGTGGGGGGAGAGGGAAGGACAAGGGCTGTAAACATTTTGTAAAACATTAGGCCTTAAAGTAGTCAGAGGAACCCTGGTGGTAGGGGTCATCTTTATCTTGTATGTTAGGCAGCAGATTGTGTTGAATCAGGTTTCTTGTTAAGGTGGAACTTAGATATAATACATTTTTTTTCCAAAGTGTAAATAGATATTACACATTAATATTGAATAGCTGAGGCAGAATTGAAACTCTAATCAGATAGATCCATACGTCACGTGCCTGTGCATTGTTTACTGTAGTGGAAAGCTTCATATGTAGTTTACTCAGGGTGGGATATTTTCATGGTATTTGCCTGCAATGATTTATGCCATAAACTGTCAGTGAAGAAATTTAGGACTGAGGGAGAGAACCTGGTATGAAGAGCTTCTGAAAAAAAAAAAAAAATATTTTTTACTTTTAATCAAGATTGTTTGTAACCATGTTTTCCATTGGCTTTTAATTCAGTATGTTATGAAAAAAAAAAAAAAAAAAAAACATAATGTAGATATTTACTAATTGGTGAACCAAACTTTTTTGTTTGTGAAATCACCTTTGTCACAGTATGTGCCCTGACAGCATGGGGTTCTGCAAAGATCATATGAAGCACACTCCTTATGTCAGGGTTACTATGACCAGCCTTTGTGCTATAGCTATACTATCATCATCTTTTGGTATAAGGTCAATATACTCCTGCCCTCACATCAATAGCTACCTTCTTAAAATCATGTATTCCTCAGGCATAACATTCCAACCATTTCCTGTTGGAAGTAATTTTAAGAATTGTCTGAAAAAGACTCAAGGAAGAAATTAATTTGGTTCAGTAATATACAGTTGGTTGTTATATCTGAAACAATTATGTTTTTGGAAGGCAATGAGAACAATTCCTTCCTAATTCAAATAATTAAACGATAAAATTGATCTATGACATTTGTGCTGTCATAAAAAAAAAAGTTCATGAAAATTTTCGCTATGTTGTCTGTATGACGTGGGGCTAGGATTTGATGGCAGTGTGGTCGACGCCATAGTGGTGGTGTATGTCTATGTGAATGTAGGCTTTTAATTAATTGTGTCCATGTGCATGTGTATTCGGCGGTTAATTAATTGTTCTCATGCACTTTAATAAAGTGCAGTATACAGTAAACCCGTTTGTCTGAAACTTGGTTTATCTGAAGTGGTCTTATGATTTTAACAGACTAGTAGTCAACACAATTAAGTACTCACAAAGCTTGCATTGCATTAAAAAGGCAAACATTCAATGGAAAATTCGGCAGTAATTCCTCAATTTTTCTACTGATATAGAGTTGGGTTATAAAGATGTCACACTGCCAATTAAACAAAGCATCAAACGCTAACCCTTTCTTGCACTTGGAGGAAAAAAATGTTCTAAGCTTGTTTTGAGGTAGACTGAGGTGAATAAGGATTAGTAGTGTCTAGCTTAAATGAAGTATACCCTATTTTTAACATTTTTAATGCTTTTTACATCAAAAAGTTATGTAGGACAAAATTTTACATGTCCAAGACTTTGATTGGTGAATTCAATTATACTCCTAGGCTTGGCTAATGTATTTACTCATGTGTTAGGGCATTTATGGACCCTCACTGGTGTAGGTAGCAATGAAAAAAAAAAATAAATTTGTCATTGTAAAGTCAAGAAAATTAAATTCCAATTCATTGCATGAGTATACAGAGTGGTATGTGAATACTTCTGCCTTGACATAAGTATAGCATCTCACCCATGTGACCATGCCTGTGTTCCCTCTAGAGTACCTGACCCTAATTATAAACTGACCTCGAACTTCACCTACAAACCAAACGGGGAAACTAGAGTAATTGTATAAAGATTTTGAGGTTTAAAATCGGTCTCAATAAATTTATCTGATTTACAACAGCCCAAAGAGAGATGTGGCCTGCAAAACTTTTGTCAACTGTGACATAAAAATTTGCCCACTGACCAGCAGCAGAATATACCTCAAGGGGTGAAGGGGTCAGTCCACTAGGAAAACTGTAAAGATTTTTCCGCCAGATATTTACAGGCAGTCTTACCACAGTATGTCATTCATGGTGCCAAGAACCTTCTGTTAATTTGTCTGTTTCAATTAAACCGTCTGATATCCTTTGTGGAGGGATATGGTATCCTCAAGATAACATTAAAGTGGTTTTTTCGTCAATCCCCTGAGAGTAAGATCTTGTACTGTTTGTGAGTTGGAAGACATTTACCTTTATTCCAGTCTAGCCAGGCACAGGCAAGAGTGTACACTGCAGGCATTGTGAGTCAGGTCAAAGGTCATTTGATGATGTTGAGCACAGGTGGTGAAAGTATAGCCTACAGGTGGTATGATGCCTGATGTCCTTCAGCCTGTGACCGGTCAAGAAATTTTGAAACCCCTATTTGTGCTGCCTGCCTTTTGCTGACAGGGAAGAATGAATGAATCTACTTCGCCCCTCGTTACCTCCTATTTACTCATGTAATCCCCTCTTACCCACGGTAGTAAGTCTGTGGCAAGTTTTAATAGCACAGTGGTTTCTAAACAGGGAGTTTTGGGAATTTTACCCATTCTGTTTTAAACAGCTTTTGATATGTACATATTAACATGTGCTGTAGCCAGCATGGTCAATTTCATGCCCACTCTTGGGGTACCTTATCTGCAATTCACTCTACAGACAAACCTTTATACTTACCACTTGTTACATCCATTATGCATTATTTCCTAAATGAAGCGAGGCCCACTGAAATGATATTAACACCATTCCCCAAGTATTACTGAAGGTTATCTCACGTACTGACTAGTTGACCCATCCTCAATTCCCTCCAATGTTTAAAATGTATCTGCAAGCAGTTTGAGGCCTCCTAGAATTTTTCATTGTTCCCTCAAAACAGTGGGCTTCCCCTAGGGTTAATTATTCTGTATCCACCCTCTTCACATTTATTGTAGTACCCCTTACCATTCAAAGTACAGCCCCTTAGGACACCCCCTCCCAGCTCTCACTTAAAGTTGTATCTACAACCATAGAAGAAACAGCTGAAAGCAGTACAACACTGATGGAATTTTAATGGAGGGTTTATAGTTTAAATTTTCAATTGTAGACATATACTAAAGGTGACATCTTGATTGATGTAAATGCTTCAAAAATTGGAAAGTGGTATTTGTCATTTCAGGAGTGCAATGGCAAAGTTGCTATACTTCTATAAACACTTTATCTTCATCACAATGTGGGTTATCACCATAGTAACAAAAAATTGTAAGGGTTTCCATTCTGAATGACATGGAAAAAACCCAAATTAGACTATGGTATCCCTGATGAGTTTTGTCTGTCAGTTTGATTAAAAATATGACATTTATACTTGTCATAAGTAGGTTTCTGAGGTAAAAATAAATCATCCTTTGGTTAGCCTCCTCCCTTCAAATGCAGTATGCTGAATTTTCTTTTCTGAATGAAGTTTTAGAAGAATGACCAAGACTGGTTGTTCATGGTCCATTGGCAATGGATTCCTACCAAGAAAAATCTCATTTTCTGGTCATTTCTTTCAATCTGACTTTCACCTTTCTTTGGCCCCAGCCTTGGGTGGTTTCTGATGGGTCAACTACAAGTTCAGTAAATGATCAATCATGAAAACCTCAGATCTCTCAAATATAATTTCGATATTACTCTTACTTCCATGTTGTATGAAACCCAATCAGGTCACAGAGTCTGTCATTTGGCAGAAGAGAAAAAGAGAGAAAAAAAAGAAGGAAAAAAGCCAAAAAAAAGGGTAATTTGAGATGAAGTTACCTCTCAATGCTAAAATGAATCTGACAGGCCCAATTGGAAGTGATTTGTGTAGCATCATTCAGATTCCCTTCAGCACCATATGATTTGAAGACAGAAAAAAAAAACTAGTTTGTGAACTTCAGACCTTCAAATGAGTGTAACTTTGAAAAATTGTATAAGAAAGATTGAGGAGTAGACAGAGGGGAAGGCTAGGCCCCACATGTTAAGCTTACATTCTTTGTCACTGGGATTTTCAGTATGTGAACCAGAACTTGCGAATCAGGGGCCTGGAGGGAAGGAGATTGGGAAGGGCTTGAAAGCCCCTAATAAGTGTTAGTTTGGAAATTTTCTTCCAAATAAAGGTTAACTTAAAATGGTTAAAAATTAGCTGTCCAAGTTTAGGACCTGTCCTTAGTCTTAGAAATCTGATGATGAAGGTTCTGGTTGACTGGAATCTACATCGCCCCTCCTTACCTGCTATTTACCTATGTAACCCTCACCTTCCTGCAATTAGTACCTGGCAAACATTGTCAGGATTCTGTGGATTCTGTTTGGCAGATATTACCATGACTTATGTGGGACATCAGTGCAAAATCATTATTTGTAGGGCCAACCCTTTGTACTGAGTGGTGTGAGGTACACTGGGGAATATTGCTTTTTTAAATGACCCCCTCCATTGGAACCACATTGGCCTATTAAATCAGTTTTCTTTGTATATCAAAGTGTACACTTCTAGTAAGTTTCCAAGTGTGGAGAAATCACTGTATGACCTGTAATGTATGTCCTTTAAGTATTGAAAACTTACACCATGTAAAGTTGGTAAAATAATTTTACTTTTTAACATTTTTTGTGAAGGTGCTTTTTTTATCAGACATTTACAGTAGATATGTTCTGATGGTCATTATATTTGTATCATATTGCTTGAAACCAAAATTTAAGTAAAATTTAAGTAAAATTGAAGGCCATCTGTGGTTATTGACCCCCCGTATTCAGCAAAATTTTGGCCAGTTATCAGTTTGATAAGGAAAGTCAACACCCCGAGATTTCAAGAGGGTGTGACCTCGTTGAAGGCTACTTAACGACCATTTTGAATGAATCCTCAAGATAATCAGGAGAAAAGAGACAGAAGAGGGTTGTAGGGAGAAGACTCGGGTATTCTTTATCTTTAGGATAGCGACCTCCCTTGGAGAAGCTGTTATCGAGGCAATCAAAATGTTTTGGAAAATTTTATGGCATTCTGGTCATTCGCATCATACTCTTGCGTGACATTCTTAGAGACTAAGGAAGCACTGCCGGGATACACATCAGCCTTGTGGGCTCCATGCCGAGATCCATCTGATAGCTGCTACTGGAGGTCAAGTAAAACTCATGAAAAGTTCATGGTTCTGTTCGTGAGGTATCATACATTAAGTTGTGGATCGGCTTCAAATATAGTTCGGTCATTGCCGAAGGATATTTGACGGCATTAACCCTTTGTGTGGGGTAGAAGGGCTAATAATTCTTACACCCGACCCTATTCTGTCTTAGACGTAATGACAATGTCTCCAGAAAGCAGGATTGGACATGTAACAGAAGGACCGCAGCATTATTTATCACAGAAGGTTGTAGGTGGGTTGCGGCTGTTGTACAATGGAGAAATATAGAAGTGTACTGGTAGGGTATGATCTTTGCTTCACTTGCTTTGTGCTGGCAGAAGTAAGCCCATGTTTAATTGTCAATGAGAATATATTAGGGGTGGAACCTGTTTGTCATTAGTGTCATGAATGACTTCACATATGCACAAGGACTTATTAAAAGTGTGAAGTGCTGGGACAAACATAATTATGTTAATCAGTTTTATTCATGGAAAGTTAAAGGGAAAATGCAGTCACCCTAAATTACATAATTGTACCCAGGTATCCTATTTCACGAACGGCCATCTTTCAATCATGTGACAAAATGTTTGGTCCTGAATTGTTAAGTTCATGCAGAATTCTCCTTATTTTACCTTTGATATTCAATGTTTGTGGTTAGAAACATGAAAGATACTTGAAAGTGAAATAAGAGATTTGAGAGATTTAGCAGATGTTTCAAAATAAATTTGGGGAGACTGCTAATTCCCTTTAAATAGTAATGGAAGTTTGTGACAGAGAGAGAAGAGGGAAGGGGTGATATCAGCGAGGATCAAACATTGCAGAAAGCTGGAAGTCTCTTAGGCTTTGGGTATTATCACTTTTCCTGTAGCCTTCATTGCCCCAAGTGCGGGATTCTCAAGCATATGTATTCTCATAGACACGGAATATAAATGCAGGCTTTGCAGTTAGATGCTGAGCTTGCCTTATGGGGAATCCTGTCAAACGGAAGTTCTGATTGATTGATTACTTGAGGGATATCTGCGAAGAGCCAGGAAACATAGCTGCAAAGAGCTACGAAAAATATTATAATCAGAGGAACTGAATATCATTCATGTGATCCGCTTGTCTTCAAGGATAAGGTTAAAGGGATTTAGTCAAACCAAGCTTTTTATGTGGAAACGTTCATCTGGCTTTAAAGTTTTGACATTCTCTGTGAGCATTTTTCTTTAGCGACCATTAAAGTACTTCATGTGTCAGATATTTAGGGAGCAGATAATACAGCTTCCAGCAAATTTGTGACTCATTTGGGAGGTGGGGGTTTTGATGTCATATTTATTCATGGGACCAATCATGTGATGTCATCTAGGGTAAGTGGTAAATGCTTATTTTGCAGACCATTGAAACATTTAATTGTAGGATCACAAAATCATGTATTTCAAGGGTGCTAAAAGGTTGGTGGGGCTATACACATTTTGTTCACCATGACCTATTTTGTTTGTTTTGATTGAGATAATTCTCAAGTCCAAAGTAAATAAATTGCTTCCGTAGTGTATCACATCACTGAATCTATGAGCAGAACCAGTTGTTCCCTAATTATTGAATGTATAGGAACTGTTACTGTTGTAGACGGACTCCTTTATGTACAGAAATTGGCATTTACTTCGTATGAAATATATCCACAGAGGCTCAAATCTTGTCAAATTAGCACTGTGGCATCTGCTGCATTATACTGGGGTGCTGTAGTGAATTGTCATTACTGTTGATGCTAAGTGGTTTTAATGGAGGAGGGGGGAGGGGGAGGAGGGGGAAGAGGAGGGAAGAGGAGGGAAGATATTGTCAGTTGTGGGGTTGATGAAACTGAATTGTAGACAATTACTCCTTTTTGTACACAGAAATTGGCAATTAGCTCAAATCCTGTCAAATCAGCATTGTGGAGGCTGATGCATTATACTGGGG
>WURT03264205.1:4657-14816 GCA_009936505.3 Holothuria glaberrima | reverse complement strand
CATTTGGGGTACTTGGCACTTACGTACACATAATACACATGGAACATGCATAGCATTCACGAATATCATGTGAAGACAGATTGTATAGCCTAATGCTACAGACAACAAAGACATGGTGTACATATGCCTGGCCTAGGTGCTGCCAACAGTACTAGCTTGTGCTGATGATGTTGGCCCCTAGCTACCATTTGGCCGTTTTTTTAGCCAAACATTGCTAATTTGATCGAATTTTATCATTACAAAATGGTCATTTTGGTGAGGAAAATGGTTATTTGGTTTTGAAAAATTCTTCACTGTAATGATGAAAGTATAGCCTAGCAGATCTTGAATTTGGGAGGAAAGTTTGGCTGTACAGTGAGAATTTCATCTGGCAGCCCTGCCCTAGCTCGCTCATGGATGTAGCCACATAAAAGTTGGCTACAGAAGGTACTACTCTTCCTGGTATTTTAATAGTTGAATGTGATAGCATTTAGTAAAAGAAAAAAGACTGACACTTAAAACCAGTATTTGCAGACTTGTGAATCTCTACTTAAAGAACATTAGAGTGTTGGTGAGTTCTCAGCTGAAAAATATATAGTGATTACGTGAACCTGTACTTTACAATTTTCAATACGGGGGGGGGGGGCAAATCTTTGAACAAATTACTTTTCAAGGGGGAGGAGGGGGGTAGAATGAAGATAATGATTGACCCCGGCCTTAAGCAGGCCTAAAGCAGGGAATACTGACAAAAAGTCAGCCACTGCTAAACAATGGACAGCATTGTTGAACAGCTCTTGTGTGATAAGAAGGGTCATTTTTTACCATATTATAGGGCCGTTACGATACATCAGATTGGCATCGCAATTATCAATGCCGAAAGTATCACAATGCATTGTGGTATAGCAACATTGCCCAACAAAAATTGAACCTGTGAATGTATTCAATTTAGACACTTGATACATTTCAAACCCTTTATTGTTTAATTGTTTTTGTAACTATTCCATTTCAATTTTTAGCAACATGACATGTATTTGAAAACACGAAAAACTGCAATAAACGTTTATGAATATCGTTAAAAAACACGATGCATTTGTTGGTTCCACTTAGTTCTCTTCTTTTTGATATCGCAATACTTAAAGGATGTCCAGTATTGTATGGAAACTAGTATCATGATTATCGATGAATCATGACAGCACTTCAAATTATCCAGACAATGAAATAAAAAATATTAGGAAAGATAGACTAATTCCGTACAATGTCTTTTCTGGCTCCTTCAAAATCTTTCTTTCTCACAATATCACATTCATTGTTAATACAATTCTATTCATTTCAATACATATGTCTTCCCAATTATGACAGCCTATGTTTGGTGTTCTATATATATATACTGTTTTTTCACACTTAGGGAAGTAGACCTCCATCAGAAACAGGAAATTAAATGTTTACCTAACAATGGTGATTTTTTGCACTGGTTTCCTTCCAACTGACGCATTTTCAGGAATACAGCATACTATCTCAATGCAGAATATGTATGTGTGTGTGTTAATATTTTTCTTAAGAAATGAAAGTTACTGTTAATACAATATTTTGATTTGAAAAGCTACCTAATGCCAAGCTAATATCAACCACTCATTAAATAGAAAAAAAATCTGCACGTACGACTACCTATTTCTTGATTGAAAGCCTATTTCCTCTTGATGGAAGCATTCTTCACTTGCAAAAAAGTAAAGTCGGCTAGTTAACTGGATTGTCCAAAGATGCTTTAAGTCTGGTAAGCAACCATCTTAGCTGTCAGGGCAAACATTTTTCATGGCAAGTTTATACCAAGTGACAGAGAGCTGGAGTGCCTGGAGAAATAAGCCACATACCTAGAGCGGGATTTGAACCCACACCTTGTCAAACATAGTGGTACATGGCAGTATCTTGAACCAGCCGAGGACCCTAATTTCTTGAATTTCTTTTTACAAGTACATTGACAAAGACCTCCGTGGCTTTTTATTCAGATTACCTTCTCTCTTTAGTAGAGCCATATATGTTTGCCCAGTCACAAAAACAATAACCGTACAATCCTCTACTTGAAGTTAAGTACACAACAATCCCTCCCGCAATTACTTTAATGAGCTTATAACAAGTAAAGTCCTTCAGCTTTGTGACTCATGTTTAAAGTTTACATGCAAGATTAAAATTGATGTGTTTGCCAACAATTATCCTTGCTTTTAGGATTCTGTTGGAAGGCAGAGAGAAAGAAAGCTCTCGAAAGAATTTGTCTTCAGTAATTTTATCAGGGGTGCCACATTTTCTACAACACAAACTGCCAAATTTGTCATGCAATATTACAGCAAGAATGTCAAGGGAACTTGCAGACACTATGTAGTGACAAGAAAGAGGTTGGGTTGTGGGCCGTTTTATAAGGAGTTACCCTCGGCCTTAAGTTCGATTTAATAGCACTACTGCTTGAGTGATCAAACTTTTACTGAGCCTATTTATGAGCCTGTCTAGGGTAAAAGCTTTTGAGTCATTTCAAAACTAGTATTTACTTGTGGCAGACAAGACATCGTCTTTAATGATCGCTTGGACCTCAATTCGTCCTCGCTTTTCTGTGTGGTCAGACCCACATAGGTTGGGTACTTGCTTCTGACACCTGCTGTGAACATTCATGTCACATGCTGTAAAAGAGAACAAAAAGACAAGGAAAATGTCAACTTTTATAATGATCCTTCATAATTTGCCAAGCTTGATAATCTTTAATCATGCAGGAAAAACACATAACCTATTGAACATGAAGAACTCATGTGAGAGCTCATTTGTAGAATTTTGAAGTACTTTATTCTAGATCAACAATTTTACTACAGAGTAGTTGTACAAGAGTTTTTGATTCATTACGTTGAAGTTCTTGACAAAACTCGCATAGATAAACCTTAAAGTGGTTAGCAATTTAACTGATACAATACAACCAGACAGATTTAACTTCATCCTTGAAGTAAATCAAACTTTCCAAGCAACATTTTACATTCACAAATTCCCTTTAAAAATAAAAATGTATCAATAGCAATATGAAAAGAAAATGAAACTAATATTCTCATTTTAATTTTGGAGAGATTTAAGTCATTGACAAGTGTGAATATACAACAGGCTTAATTTTAGCCAAATGTAGTGGAAGTAGCAAGTGAAAGTTTGATACAAAATGAAACACCAGGTGTAATTAAACCTTAACGAGCTGTAAACAGTCTGCACAACTCTTCGCAAATACTATCTGATTCATATATCTTGCCCAAAGACTCATCTTTGTGGAAATATATGTATTTCAGTTTTACTATTACGATACTGATAATTCATATTACAATACAGTATTTTTTTTTTTAACATTTCAGTGATCAAATTTCCAGAAATATTTTTGACTGAAGAGTCAAAGTCTCATTAGAGTGTGCAAATTATATCAACCAGGGGAATACAAATGCAGTCTGCTCCCTCCCCCCCCCCCCGATGGGGAAAACTCCTTGGGAGGCACAATACAGCCATAGGAATACTGCCATCAGAGTGGGCTCCCAAACATTGCTGAGAACTAGTTCCATGGTAGATGGGGTGGTTTATAGATACAAGTAACCATTGAGGTAAGTAGGAGCAAAATAGAACAATTTCTCAATCAAATTTCAAAAAAACCAGGCAATTTTCTCATGCCATTTTCTGATTTTTCTCGGGCAAAAATTGCTCAGCCCCTTCCAAAATATTCTGCGTCTCTCTCCTGTCCCCTTGCCAAAAAAAAAAAAAAAAAAAACCTGTATGCTTATGACAATATACTATGCACTTTTGGATAGAAGTTTTTGATCACTGATGAGGAAGCAAATATGTCTGCTTTTGTAATGTTAAACAATGATTTAACATCAGTAGTCCTTTGGTAAGAAGGTTTTTGATAAGAAACAGTGTATCTCGAATCCTAATTTATGACATAACTCATCTGTTGTTGAGCGATGGTTTACTGCATAGAGCAGAGTAAATCAATGTTTGCGTTTAACAGTCTCCTCATGGTTCTACTTCCTCTCTTTGATTGATGGGTAAAATAGTTAAGAATTATGCCTGGCAATAAACATGCTCCTTCTTCAATTAAACAGAAAATAGGAACTAAAAATACACATAGAGCCAAACACATCTCTCCTTTGCTCGTATGTAATTGTAACACGATAACTAGCGCATAAATAAGCTTCATTACCAATCCATCATATCGTTTGAAACCTAGGATAACATTAGTTACATTAAGACAATGAAAGCAACAATACTACACTAGCAATTTCATGTTTTCAAAACAGCCAAGTCATAAGACAAAGAGACAAGCTCAGGCATTGAATGTACTAACAAAGAAGTTCCACATTGATCAACCTATTTCCAGTCACAAAAGACAATTCTTGTTTAATACCTTTTAAGAGTAAAAGTCAAAGCAATACTTCTACTTCAAATTATATAAATTGAAAGGAAGATCCTTGTATTAAAGCTACACTTTCATCATTTCAAATCTAATTTCTCTTTTCCCTTCTACACAATCAGTTACCAGTTTCTAAATCCACCTCATGTAACCTGCTTTCAAATTTTTTTTATGTGTGTAGCCTACTAATTTAACTAATCATTGGTAAGGAAATCACAATTAAAGTTTTGGTCATCCTTAGGGAAAAAGCAGTCGCCCCAAACTTGCTTTGACAGAACATTGAACTTTGAAAGATATGAATCTTATTTTATCTCTATTGCAAGTAGATTTCAGCAAGATGTTTTAGGACATAAATGAAGCATGCTAAAGGTAATTAAAGGGGTTGATTTGCATAAACTTAATAATCCAGTTTAATACAAAATTGCTGTCACATGATTGAAAAGAGCCATTCAAAAATAAAGATACCAAAGTATACTACTTCAATTTGTGGTGACTGCATTTTCCCATTAAAGAAACACATGGCAGAGGAAAACAGGGAGGGTTATAGATAAAAATATGCATATGACATTACCAATAGGTTTGATTCCATGATTTATTATATATATTTTTATATATATGAAGGTTTTTATCAAGATGGTCTTGGGTCTATTTTTCGTGGATGGGGTGGGGGATGGGGAAGGAGACAAATGAAAGGGTAACAATTGTTGTGGTATATAACATTCTTGTACCCCTCTTACAAATATTCATGCACCACATCACTTTTAGAAGCAGTGCATATTAATTGTAGAGATTTGCAATGTTCTTTTCCATTATAGTATGCTTCTATTTTCTTAGCTCTCATTTTCATTCTTTTTCACAGTTTGGCTAATCTCTCAGTTGACTGTGAAAAAGCATTTTTGTCATCCTACTTAATTCAAAATTTGATAAAGTCACCAAATGTCTGTTCAATAAATATTCATGAATTATTCACAGCATGTACAGCATCTTTGCAGTACTCTTCCTCTGTTTCTCAGAGTAAATTACTAGAGCTTGCAAAATGCTATTTGCTTTCTTTCATTCCAAATCATGTTTTGAAAAATTCTTAATTTTTCCGCATGCTTGACTTACTACAATCTCTGGCCTAGGTAGGTAGCTAGTTTGTCTCAGCTTTTGACATATTGACTTAAAAGAGTTCTACAAATCACTACACATTTTTCAAAAAAGGTTGCCTTATCTACCCGGACTCAAGTTGTAATCTAGGGTTGGGCAACTCCAACAGTTTGGAGTAAGGTACCCTCTGCCTTTAAAGTCGTGTCTCTAAATGAAGTCACGACTCCTAAGATGATGTCATGACTGATGCAGGAATATATACTTATGCAGCTATAAATTGTTGATTACTAGCCTACCAATGCATTAATTCACCACTTGCCTTGCAATATAGGCTCCTCAACCAAATGAGATGCTCAACTGGCAATGTCAGATCATCAAAGTAGCCAACTAAAAATGAATCTTGCCATTTGAATACAGAATATATTGAAAAAGCCAATTTTGGTACAATGCTCCATGCAAATCTGCAAAATGACACACATACAAACTCTAAGCTATGACTTTTGGGCATAATTTAAGCAGTACTGAAAATTTCCCAGGAGTCGTGATTCCAGGGAGGTAGAGTCGTTACTTGACTCCCAGGCAAGGGTTGTGACTCTCAAACAGAGTCAGGTTACCCGCCCAGTGATCCTCTTGCCCGGTGGGAAATGAACATTCTACATGAAACAGCACAGAAACATCAAAGTAATTCAATATTCAGAAAAACGTCCCTTGTTTCCTGATTGTCTTCCACAAAATTCCCAGGTGTGATAGTCTGAGTTCTGATACTTTACTTACTATTTACAAATGTTAGATAACTACAAGCAAAGTAGACTCAGGAACTTGCAAGATGTAAATGTTTCACGAAAAAAGACATTACTGTAATTGCAATTGAAACCATTCAATATCCTACCAAGTTAAAAACCATAGAACATGCTTTTTTTTTCAAGTTTCTTTTACGGCTTGCCAGGTTTTCTACTTCTTTTGTAGAATTAAAAGTGTACCTATTATTTAATATGGAGCATTTACCTAAATGATCACACCATGATATTCTGACTTATAACTGGTTATACTGTATGTACAAAGATGACATCCCAAAATGAACACAAATTCAGAATCAACACTGGAGCTGTTTCCTGAAGGCAACCAGTTGTATCTATGAGATCAGAAACTGCCAGGGATGGAAGGGTGGGCCATTTCATATTTCCCTCAACTGACCCCTTTTTTATCTTGAATTTCTTCTCAATAATTCTTCAACTTCCCTTACCTTAGGACCACAGATATGAGAGAAAGAAGGGCATATAGCTCCCACCAGTCTCTCCCAACCCCCCCCTTCTCCGGGAAACCTTAGCTTTGGGAAATATTACAACTGAGAAAGAACTGAACACTGATATGTTCCTCTCATTCACAGTTCGAGAGAGAGCACCTGCCAGACACTAAGAACTACTAGCTTTATTACAAAGGGGACAGAGTGGACAACAACTAACATGTAACACGTTTAGGCATGCAAAGTAAGTACAGTACACTCACATGTTTTGAAGCCTTCACAGCATACAGTACATGACTTCACTTCTTTAAATACTGTATCATAGTGACCCTGCTGTTGTTCAATAGCAATCATGCAAACCTTTTTCTGCACAATGTACTTTCTCGTACTTTCTCTAACTTAACGCAAAATTCCGAATTTACGAAAAGGCAAGGGAAAAAGGAGGGAAGAAGCTGAGGAAAGGGCAAAAAAAGAGCACCCAAGTGGGACACCACTGTCAAACAGCATATAGTTAAGGTATTTTCTCTAAATGAAAGAACTTGAGAGTGAACAGTGGCATCACACCTAAGGGGAGAGGAGGGTCTAAGGGTGGGAGAGGGGGTAGCAACGCATGAGCCCCCATCAGTCTCTTATCTGCCTGCAGCCCCACTAGAAAATCCAAGGTTAATAACATCTGATTACATGATGATTCCATACTTTAAGCCTCCCATGAAATGATGGATCGCCCTCCCCCCCCCCCCCCGGCTTTGCCACTAGGTAATGATGCAAGGATTCCAACACAGCATTTCATCTGCCAACAAGGCTGATAGGAAAATGAGGGGAATCCTTGGATGGAGGGCTCTCTGATACTGATGGATCTCTTCCACCATCAAGTTTACCAGGATCTTACTACACATAAGTATATGGTACACTTGTTAATATGAGGTAAGGGTCACTATAAATTAAAATACCTCAAAAATTTGTCATTACAATTAGACAAAGACACATTTATAGAAGCTTTCTTATTTCCTCAATTGCTAACTGATTTGAAATGTAACCTTGTAGATGGAAATCAGCCTTTTGCTTACTTTTTCAATACCTGACATTAAAAGTTCTCTAATATCACCCCAAACAACTTCCTTTACTAAGTTCACTTCTAGCCCCTCCTGTCTAGGACACCTCAAAGACAGAGCCACAGTAGCCTGCACTGCATTTTAACTGTTTGAAACAAAACTGTTGTACAAGTGTGTGAGATTAATGGGGAACACAACTGACTGTGTAAGTCATTGTTGACCAACCAGAGTAAAACCAGACCAACCAGAGTCAAAGTCCAGTTATCAACTGTATCTAGAACTCTAGGGCTTTCCTAAGTATGTTTGGGCAAAGAGTTGCTAGCAGCTTCCTGGTTTGGGGGGATTACCATATCCCCTTTAACTTCAAATTTTTGAAGCACTTGACACCTTTACAGCTTTATTTTCAGATTTCCTTTGACATTCACATTCCACACATCAATAAACTGTTCAAACTATTGTACAAAACGGGAAACAATTACTGACAGAAGTTGTTAAAGGCATTTTCCAGTGGCATTTTCACCAGGGTCTCATGTGAAAGAGAAAAATTTTCCAATTTGTGCCCTCCAACCCCATAGCAATACTCTTTTCCTAATTCAAAATATCTCACATATTTAAGAGTACTAATATTTGTCAAAAATACCTCTAGTTCTTATCAAGGTCACAGATTGTTATGTAAAGTGGGCACATTGCCTCAGATTCCCTTTTGTTTTTCTTTATAATTGGATGTCCTGTTTGTCCTTGAAATTTGATACTGTTGGAATGTTTGAATATGTCTCCATGTAGATTCAGCACAAATCTACACCATATGTGAGGCATAACAAAGTTGCTAAATATTCCCTATACAGCAGTATTAATATCATAAGAAATTCAATTCTATGTCAAATTAATGTGCCGGGATGACATCACAGATTTCCCATAATGCATACTTCATCTTGAGAAAAAATTGCATTTCTTTGAAACTTTGCATCTTCCAAATTTGTATCTTCCAATTTGTATCTTTCAAGCTATTGAGATGTGGTTTTCACCTCCTAAAAGAGAAAAATTTTCTGCATTTTTTTAAATTTACTGTATTTTGTCTCTGGAAAAACCCTTTAAACATGATCCTGTGCCAACTTGACAAGTTTTATCTTCTCTTTCATTGCATGGTGTGATGTACAAATTGCACTTTACAAATTACAATATAATGACAGTATACTGTACAGAAAGATTGCATTACTTTAAAGGCAATAGGCAGTCGCCTAAAAATTTGCTTTGAAAAATCAGCAAACTCTTGCAAATCTCCTCTTACTGCATTACAAGCACCTTTGAAGACGTTTTGAACTGTTACAAACAAGAGGTAAAGTAAGGAGAAATCTTGAATTTCACGATTCACAAACAGAAATATTGTCACATGATCAAAATAGGCCATTCATGAACTAGAGTGATGGGACATACTAACTCTGATTGGGATGACTGCATCTTCCATTAAATTGATGGATTTTTAATGCCACAATTTTAATTTCAAAATTCCCTAACATGATCAAAATAGGCCACTAAGGTAGAGTTTATGCAAAAATTCAATAACAACTTATGAACAAGTAAGTATATCTACCCATACATATTCAATCAAATCTGATATGTGGTTCACAAGATATTAGCAGACAGAGTTACCACATTTAAGACCTTGAGTGAACTTGAAGCAAGCAGGGTTGATTCCATCCTCCGACATAGCAATGCTTTGTTTTCTTTGAGTTTCAATCTATTTTTTGGCCTTCATATGGACAGGAATATGAGTTTTCATTGGGAATGCAAAATTTGCACACCTCTCATGTATAGACCTTACCCATATGACGTCACTAGAACAGAAAGTGCAGACTCCAGTGGAGGCAAGCGCATATCACTGCAACCTACACCAACTAATGCAGACAGCTGATTGGTGTTCAGATGGGATACGGGCATATCTACTAAGTGTGTGTGCTACGTCAGTTTACATCATGAGTGCAGTGTGCACCATTGTTTAGTTGCCATTGACTTCAATGCATATTTAAGGTCTATCAAACATTACAGAAACATTAAAGATAAAGGTATAAATTGAGTTATAAAATATTAACAAAACAGTGTTGCTTAATCTGATGTTATGTCACATGTGCTTGCTTCAAGTTCACTCTAGGCCAAAACTACAGATCTGCTTACATCTTGAAAACCACATACAGAAAGTGAATGCAAATTTTACCTGTATGCATAAAGTGCCCCTTTAAAACATGAAATTTAAATTGATAAGCAACCCTTCCTTTACCATTTCAAGACAATTTCCCTACTTATCTGTAGTGTTCTATTCTCTACAATTGTTTTCCTTTACCATTTCAAGACAATTTCCCTACTTATCTGTAGTGTTCTATT
>WURT03264094.1:9104-25721 GCA_009936505.3 Holothuria glaberrima | reverse complement strand
TCAACCATCACTTAGTATAATAACCTATAATTAAGTGTACTCTTTTCAAAGCCACCTTGACTCTCCGGCAAAAGAGCTTAAGGGGCGAAACCAAACAATTACTGCTAAGTGTAGGCTGTGCTTTCCGAGGGGCTTCGATACGTGCTTGCCTGCAAGTACAGGAATGCCTAGTTAGAGGATTAGTGGTGACATATGCGAGGGCCGTAGCCTGGGCGAAATATCTAGGGGGCACTACATGACAGCGTCCAGTAGCGTACCTATAGGGTGGTTGGCACCCAGGAGGAGCCTAAAGTTCTTTATCACCCATTGAATCCATGAGGGGGGGGGTCTTATGGAGACATCTAAATGGAGGATGTGACATTAATGTAAGTTAAATCCAATGTAAAAATTTGGGCTGTCTTTGACGAAGCTTTGAACTAACTATATGTAAACAAATTTTCATTATATAGTGTCTTTGTCTGTTTTGGGGGTGTATTAAAGCCCGGGTGACAAACCTACTCTTTGAGAAATTTTTCTGTATCTAAGATGGCTAAGGTGCAAGATGATGCTATTTTTGGAAAGCGTTGAACTGCCTACATGTTTTCAAATTCTCAATTTTAAGTGCCTTTTCTGTTTTCTTTTTAGCTAAGTGTAAGAGAGGGGTGTTATCTAAGGCCCCTCCCCTTTGAGAATATTTTGCCTTTGTAAGGTTACTTGGATGCAAAGTGGTACTATTTTTGACAAAGCTTTGAATGATTATATTTTTAGAAATTCTCATTATGAAGGAGTTTTTGGCCATGGCATGATACGGTGCAATGCCACAGCCGAACTCAGTGTTGGTGCGTATCTTACTGTACGTCTTCTTAGTGCGCTACTTGAAGGCCACCATCGGTTGGTGCATGGTTTACAGGCTAGGTCTAGTTTTGTCAAAAATGACACTTTCCAGACCTCCAAAGTTGCATTTTAAAATTTATGAGACTTCATGCTTTAGAAACTAAAAATTTAAGAAGAAAAACTAAACTTGAAAAACGCTTTCAGTAAAATCACTCTGTAGGACAAAAGAGGAAACAAAATTAATTTACAAGATCATCGATTTTAGCAAGGTAATCTCATGCAATTTTATAGTGGTGTGCTAGGCACATTGTGAGTAACAACACTTGTCTTAAGATCAATATGGACTTCAGCCATATATGTATGTATCATAAATGAGGATGGAGATTCATTCGTCAGTGCGAGTTACACGCATAAACGCCGTCTGCGGTGGGGGTCCGGGGACCTCCCCGGGAAAATTTTGGGGAAAATGAACCTTTCTATGTGATTTCCCAGGCTCTGAGGGCCTTAAAATCGTCATTAGGACAATGAAGATTTAAGGATTTTCAGTATTTTTTCAGTGAGGCCATTTTTCATTTAGGGTTTGGAAATCTGGGGGGGGGGAGCTGCCCCCTTGCCCCCCGTAGGCTACGGCCCTGTATGCCATATTTATGTGGTACCATTGCACGGTCGTGTGTTATCCATCGTGGGTTAGTCTAGAATAAAGCACAATGTTTGCCTCTATCCGTTTCTTGAATCAAATTCAGCGTATTTAGGAAGTAAGTTGTTATATAAAACAAATAATGAATGTTTTTCATTCGTGTGATAGTAAGAATAAGTTCTTTCGTTGAAAGATGAGCGTTTTTTTCAACGGGCCCGTAGCCAGCTTTTTAAGGGGCAAGTGTTGTGATTGGGGGGCAAATGTTCCGATTGGGAGGCATAAAACATTCCACCACATTAATTATGCAGTTTCAATTTTCATCTTGGGGCAGACATATTTTGGGGGGCATTGCCCCGAAATGCCCCCGTGGCTACGGACCCGCTTTTCAACTCCGAGTCGGCTTCGCCTCGTTAAATAGAACGTCAAACCTATCAACTTATGAAATTTTTCATTATATCACACTCAAAAACATTCTTTATTTGTAAACTAACATTTGTGCAGTACGGTATATAACATTAACTTTGTGTATCACTTAGTCTTTCAAAGGTATCAAGGGTTCAATAAATTTTTCCTAACATTTATATCTCTTTGTTTTCTAACGTACGTATGGACAACATGAGTTACGGACTCAACCGGAAAATTGACTGCACACCTTTAGTTGGCCTAGGAAAAGCAGAGCTAAGGCAATATTGTTGCGCTTGTTTTCTTTTCCTTTGATTTAGGAGTAGAAAGTGGAGTATAAAAATTTAGGGATAAAATCTGCCCGCTTTCAAGGCTCAGGTTACCTTACCTGCATTCAATATATCAAACTGTGACAATATAATCCAAACAATTTTAATAAATTTACTTCAAAAACAACGTGCTTTGGACTCTCAAATATTCATAAGATTTGGAAGAAAAGAGGTTTCCCTGGCCCACCTCCTTAAAAAGGGGATCTAAAATGTTCAACTTCAAGATAAGAACGCATATACGCCTATATGCTTTGAGCCTTGAGTCTTCATTACACTCTCCCTGAAAAAGTTACGAGAGTAGCTATTGCCACTCTCAATGAGACTCACTACTTCTGAAAAAAAGAAAAAAAAAGAAAAAAAAAAAAAAGACGTGAAATTCAATGTTTAAGCTAGCCACGCACATTCTCCACACTTTAAAAACGTCCGGTTCGAACTGAACCTAAAACGGATCAAATGGGTACTGAACAGAAAAAGGATCAATTATGAGACTAGTTTTGGTTCAAAACTAACCACTTTTGGTTCAAAATGAACCAAATCTAGTCAAATATTTGACCAGTTCCGGCTGAGTGCCCATTTGAACGGATTTGGTTTAAGTTTGAACCGGAGTTTGTAGAGGGCGCTGTTACCATTCGTGAACTTATTTAACTTTACAGGATATGAAGGAAATTTTAATGATCTTACCTCCAACTGTAGTTGCTACTGTAGAGACCCTCAACAACATTCATAAAGTAATTATAGATTATCTGTCTCGTTGAGGCATTGTCCGTCTTACGTCTTCTTTGGAACAACACATTTGGAGGTATTTGAAAGATATTTCTGAATTATGAACGTATGTTGCCACATTCAGAGTATGTTATCTAAATGTCACACATTCCATTGGCATGTAGGTGTTTTTCATAGTTTACACGGTGAAAAAATCGATGTGACCTTTAAATATAGAACAAATAATTACACCTAACGTTTCAACGTAAGTCACGTTCGAATTGATTTGTTCTATAACCTTTTAGTCTTAAACAGTAACAGTCTTCAGTTGTTTAGGAACCAGTCTTTTAGTTCTTAAGCGAACTTTGGGTAGCTGGCACCCGATGCGTATATCCTGTCTTTTCAGTGGGCGCCGTTCTGGGGTAGGGATGGATGGATAAAAGTGTCCCTAAAATCTAAAATTTCAAAAAAAGTATAGCTGGCAAAATGCATCCAAATAGTCCAACTGCTATCTTTACAGGACATTCTTGAGCTGAGATATAAAATTTTGAAGCTTTTTCACTTAATTTAAAATGGTAGATTGCGCAACAATTTGTGATGTCATTCTTGTACTACACAAATTACCGTCTTTGCCTTTCTTTGTTTTTCGAAATACACTGCACCTTTGAACTAAAATGTGATCATTAAATTGCTGTTACAGGATGACTTTGCTGTATCAGGAAGTTGCAACAGACCTCTCCGTACAACATGCTTTGCGAGAAAACAGTAAATGTTCCAAGATCATATTAACATTTTAATTTCAAAAGGAAGCAAAAGCAGATAATGTTAGTTGTACGAGAAGTACATCACATATTACTACGCAATCGACAATTTCAAATAAAGTGAGTAAATTTCAACATTTTATATCTTAGCAAGGGATTAAGGTGTGAAAACAGGAACAGGATGAATGAAATCCATTTTCCAACCTTTAAAATATGTATTCTTGTAATTCTAATTTTAGGTCTACTTTAAATTTTGTTGATGTGTATTGGTTTAAAAGCAAAGATGTAATATTTGACAAAGTGTCAGACTGATCATATTTTAAAATAATCTCATCTTAACTGAATGGCTAGGTCGATAAATTTAAGCTATGAAGGCCGACCCTCTTTACCTTCGAATCACTGTAAAACTCAAAAGCTGAGACAACTTAAGGAAATTGAGGTAACTTGCTGTATGAACGTTTTTAAGTTCAGTCAATTGAGTTTCTCTTAATAATGAGATACAAAATCGGTATACTTAGTTGCTTGAACTTTAAAAGGTCCATCAGCAAGTTACCTCAATTCTGATACGTTATCAAAACAAATTGGGTTTTACAGTGATGTTTGGACATTTTTGTCTAGGTAAGGCGGCTTAGAGGCAAAATAGTGCTACTGGTGCTATCTTTATTAAAGTTTTTAACTGTTGCAATTATGTATAGCTATGGCACTATTGAAAAATTAAATTTATCGTATATTTTGCCATGGTGTAAGGGAGTTACTGTCGTCTACCGGTATTATAAGGACGACTTTTCTCCTGAGAAATGCTTGATAATGAAATGGTGGCTCAAATGAAATATAACGCTCTCTTCAGCGATTACTTGAGCTGACTGTATGTTTGTAAATTTTCTGAATTTGTAATTTCCTTTTCCTCTGGCATGGTACCCATACATGGCCGATGTAAAGCGCGGAACGTTTCAGCTACAGCGTCTTAAGCTACCACAATAAATTTCTGTACAGTTCTTTAAATAACCTTCTAGTGACTGTCTGTAATTAGACCACGTTCAAATTTCGAGAGTTATGCACATAGAAGTTAAGTGTTAGGCAGTTAATTACACTCTAAAAGCAAAAAGAGTGAAACTCACTCCAAAAAGAGTGAATTAAGGGACCACTCCTAAGGAAGAGTGAATTTCACCCGGAGTTGAGTGAACATTCACTCCAAATAGAGCGACACTTCATACACATGGAATGAAGCATCGCTCTTCTGGAGTGAATTTTCACTCCACTCCGGGTGAATTTCTCCGGGTGAAATTCACTCTCCCTTAGGAGTGGTCCCTTAATTCACTCTTTTGTTTTTAGAGTGTACCGAAAATAAAGGCTAACAAGACAGCTGTAAGTCTAGTAAAACTGGTGATAAGAGCGAATCAGCAATCGGCAAGTAGACTAATTTCAAACACTAAGTTTTTGCTGATCTTAGAACTCGGACAAAGTTAAGTTACTGACATTTATCGGCTTTTAAGGTAAAGATTTAACCACGTTGTCTTGTGTCATGACTCTTAAATCATGCAAAGAAATTTTAAATGGTAAAATAGTTTGGTCATTTGAATCAAAACTGTTTGGTAGGTCGAGAAATGAGGCTGTACGGTAATTGCCGGTGTCGAGACCTTGGATGAATTTATCAATAAGAAGAAGGACTATTTTTCATCGCGGGAACAGAATTGATTTTTTTATAAAATATCATGTGTTCGATATTTGTCTTGTCTCCCACTCAATGCTATAAACAAGCATGTAAAATACATATGGGGATTTATCAGCTTAATGAATGAATAGGCTCTTAGAATTAGATATTAGTCGTTTTCAAGAGCTATACTAATCATTACTTCTTACTCAAATTTTCTTTGTCCCCTTCTCCTTTATGCCTTGGAGACAAGAGACCTTCCTCAAATAATACTATAATTCCAGCCGTAATTTATATCCGAATAAAAAGCAGCGAACCGGAGAACCTCACAAATAAAAACAGAACATGTAGATATACGCAAAGTATTTGCAAAGGAACATTCTTTAATGGAGGCGGACAGCAGAAACGGTAAAAGTTGCTGACGAAGAATACATGAAAGAGCAGCTCAACGTGCGAATAGAATTCCAATTTGTAGCTAACTAATTGATTGAGTTATTAAAATATAACATGTCATCGAACAATATGTGCATTAGGGGCACAAAAGAGAGGGGACTACTGTTTACTGTTTCCCTCGGGTGTAATTCTTAAGAAAAGAGATTTTACATTCTAGTTCGTATAAAGAACATGTAATACGCTTTTGAAAGTTCGGATCTCCAAGGTACTTTCCTGATAGTAACTGGAGAAAATAAAATATTAAAGTAAAACAAAAACTGCATTTAACAAGACGAGATGCTAAGTATATCCGTACGATAACAGGGTCTCGTAGAAGGATAGTCTGTGATGGGTATACATTGTCCTCTTGCTTTAGCCAAGAAATGTGCGCATTCTAAAAAGCGCTGATATATAAGACGTCATGATGAGTAATTGTTTACTGAGTGAGTTCGTTGCAAACTTGCAGCTTTACAGCTTTCTAAAAATATGAGTTTTGGATGAAAAATAAATGTTAAGGTTCCCCAGCAGAGGATCATAATGTATTTATTGGAAGATTAAGAAACTTTCAGGAGAGTATCGACTGACGTTTCCCAATTACCATAAGTTTCCTATTTCCACATTCTTTTATTTTTAAGCGAAAGGCTAAATCGGGTTACAAATTAGTTGTTTGCTTTCATCTCTCCAAAGTATGGTTGCTATGGATCTAATGCGTTGACGTCACGGGACATCATTTTGGTAGCAAAGCACTGAAGCACACTGCAAGAACCACGTAGACTTCGCAGGGGCGCGTAGTACACTTATGAACGTATCCAACCGCTTCACAAATCAGCAGTCTGCATTTGTTGGTGTAAGTTGCAATGATACGCGCTTGTCTTTGTTTTTTTCACTTCTTCATTTACTCTCTGTACTGTGACGTCTAGTGTCACCGCCAGACTTTGGTGATGGGGGAGGGGCACCACCATGATATCTTAAAACTACATCAGGTAAAATCCCTTGTTTGTGTAAATTTGCCGCTTTTTAATGTGCCCTGCGTTTGTGTACAGCAATGGGGACCCTTCCTTTGTCCATTCATAAAGGTGCCGTCCTGGGGGAGGGGTCTAAGTGGAGGGGGTTCCCCTCCCCTTTGAGAAATTTTTGTGAATTTAAGGTTGATTAGATGCAAAATGATGCCATCTTTGGGATATTTTTGGAGCTGATCATATATGACTGGAAAATGTCCATAATTTAGTGAATACTAATTTTTGGTTAGGTGAAATAGGAGATTATGCTGACTAAGAGAAGAATACGTTGTCAACAAACCTCCTGAAATCCCACTCTTTTTGACTGCTTTACTGCATGCCATTCTATTAGGGATAGCTTTTAACCCCCAAATACGTGCGTGGAGTCCACAGAAACATTTTGACTGTTACCAAAACTTTCCTTTGCTTAATTTTTAATTATGAAAAAGTATCCAAGGCTGCCAGATAGGCCTACTTGTATAGAGCTCCCGGAAGCTCTGGATCAATTACATAAAATAAGGCAATGGCATTTG
Organism: Holothuria glaberrima; assembly: GCA_009936505.3. Lineage (NCBI taxonomy): Eukaryota > Metazoa > Echinodermata > Holothuroidea > Aspidochirotida > Holothuriidae > Holothuria > Holothuria glaberrima. The sequence continues at coordinate 18,463 of WURT03264094.1, read as the reverse complement.
CCTACAGTGGCGTTCTAACAGGTTGCCACGCAGTATGTTGTGTGATCGCCTGCCTGGGGGAGGGGTCAAAGGGGAGGGGTCAAAGGGGAGGGGTCAAAGGCGAGGGGCGTCCCCTCCCTTTGAGAATTTTTGAAAAAATTGGATGTCCTTAAATGCAATCTGGTGCCACATATGCTACCTTTCAAGTAAAATTTTCTGTTAAATTTTTTACCAATTTTAGGGGGGGCCCATGGCTCAACAGCCCCTAAATACGAGATAAATCTCTTTTTTTTTAAATTGTAGTGATCAAAATAGTACCGGTCCCATGTATTATTACCTTCATAATGTTCACGAGATGAAATGCAAACCATGACGCATGCGCGCCGATCGCGCCAGAATTTTTCGTTAAATAAGATTTCCATGAAAAAAACCTGCATTCTGAATCTGTATCGAGACACTTTCAATTGCCCAAATAAGATACATGGTACTCAAAAAGGCCAGTCTTTTACCCGGTAATTCGTAAAGAGCTTTGGACTTTTGCTGCTGTGCTTCTGTGGGAGTTGCTATCGGAAGATATTGATAATGACAATAACACTGTGGTAGGGTTTGAAGCGAGCAGAGCGCGCGAAAATATTCATACTTGCGAAGGATTTTCTTAAATTTTGATAGTTTGAGAAAAGTGTGGGATAGAAAAGGATTACCTTACATCCATCACTCCGTCGAAACACACCTCACCCTACCCCCTACAGATATCTATTGCGTAAACATCTTTCGGGATCATTTTAAAATTTCCAGAATTTTTCGATTGGGGGGCACCCGCCCCCCATGCACCCCTGTGCCGGCGCCACTGATGACGTCACATGCATAAGGTCAACCATTCGAGAGAACAGATACTCGTTTTTTTCTTTATGCATGGCATATTTTAACATACATAACGCTTAATAATGCCCCCAAATAAAAAAAGGCTGTACCACTTTGAAAAGCGTTGCTAAAACTTTGAGAACTCTTAAATGTACCATCGTTATTGCTAAGGCCAGACAATAACAAACTCCACATTGTCATCGACAGTAATAAAAAAAATCAGCTTAATAATAACTCTAGCATATGGGACTGGGTGATGTGTACAAAAACCATACTTAAGCATTCTTTTAAAAGTATCTTGTATGTTCATGAAAAATCTCATTCCTAAGCTGGACATTAAAATAAAAACTTTAAAAACATCTTCGTCACTTTTTTTCACAAATCACCTTATATGTGACTGTTAGAAAATACCACCTCTAAAGAGTTGCATGATTTTTCCACATGAGGTACATGCAGACCAGTTTTGTTGGAAGTATTTATACAAAATTAAATCGTTTTTATGCGATATGGTATACTGCTCCACAGGAAATCAAAGAGATATTTTGAGCACATTGGAAAAGTAATATCTCTGATTTGATAAGATGGAAAGATAGTAGTTAAGCGTTGGCGTAGTCAAGCATTTTCAAAGAATATTTTGAAGTTGTGAGGTGGAAGTTTCTTTGATTCCCTCGCCCTAACAGTCTAACCGTCGGCGTTGCTTTCGAACTAAGTGTCCTTGGGTCCTTGGTTTGATATGAGGAGGGGGCAGAATTCCGTTTATGTCATCATGGCGGTTGTACGCCTTCAGCTGGCGTACAATTTCAAGACTTATCTTTAAAGGAAAATCCTGCCGACATAGGTTCATGATTTATTTCCATTGTACTTGCGTTTGTAGAAAACCCGCCATCTGCCTGGAGGCGGGTGAAGAACAGACACTCACTCCAATTAAATTTACCGGATAAAAAAGGAAATCTCTATTTTCTTACCTCCGACTGTAGTTACTATACTGTAGAGATCCTCAGCAGCATTTATAAGGTAATTACGGATTCTCTGTGTCATTACCCGTCTTATGATTTTTTTTATGATTTTTTATAGAACATTATGTGTCAGATGTTCAGCTAGTTTCCCATTAAATACTATGAACAAGAACAAGTAAAACTTATTCTGCTCAAAGCAGTACTCAGCTTGGAACAGGCTTTTGGAATAAAAAATACGTCGTTTGGATGATTCATTACTCTAACAATTTATCCCTCCGCTTCCTCCAATGTCAATATAATAAGTCAAATATAATAACAAAAGCAGTTTATTTCTACATAAGAAGCAGCATACCGGATAACTTCATAAATTCACACGCACAAAAAATGTAGATATACAGCCAACTAAGTGTTCACAAAGAGCATTATGGATGTATGGAGAGGGTGTAAAGCAGAAATAATGAGAGGCAGGGTTGTAACGTCCGAGTCACGAGCTCTAAGTATCCATCATAGTACTTAGGCCTTCTATTGTAAACCATAAATATTGCTTTTCAATGTATACCAAGGGATTTCTATGTGCAAATTCACAATTCAGAGAGAGAAATGTTGTCACATGATTTTCAAGCGTCACTCATGAAATAGGATGCCCGGATACACTAGTCCAAGTTGGGGTGACTGCATTTTCCATTTCCCGGGATTTTAATCCAAGAAATGGCTGTTCCACCATTTGCGAGTTTGATCTCATTGAATCAGTTATGCTGCAAGCTTTGGGGTCAACACCGTGCCTACTTTGTTTGATAGGATTCTGGAGAGAAGTGTGTGCACATCGCGTACAACCCCGTTAGGGAATTATTTTATCCTTCCCCGGGGCATGATATAAATCTCGGGTAAAGTAATTTACTTCCTCTTCAGCGTGCTAATTGATTTGTTCACATGGCTGGCCAGCCATTTCTTGCGTAATGCTTTTAACAATTCGCAGTGCCATTTTAATTATGAATGTAGTCAGAGCTGTTGCTTGCAGTCGCAACATCATCCTCCACTGAGAAAGTCAAACAAACAATCGGCTAATCTTCCATACCAAAATTTGTTTACCAAAGCCATTAACTTCAATGATTGGCAGAGAGAGAGAGAGAGAGCTTGGTCTTCAGAATCTACCCGGCTGTCTTTCAGCATTTGCATCAGAGGAGTTTGTTTTTGTTCGTTCAGTTTATTTCCATACCGACAACATAAGCAACATGTTATTACACCATCACCATAAAGAGTAGCAAAAAGAAAGAAAAAAGACAATTTTTGATTATACAAAAAGGAAAGACGAAATGGAAAAGGAGAGAAAAAAAAGTTTAAAATAACTGAAAAAATGTTTAAAATTTTTTAAGTAAGTTTAAAAATAACTTATATGAATCTCTCCCCTAAGTTTCACTTAGTAACATTACTTAGTAAGTTGGCGTACTTCATTCTCCTACTACGATTATCACCCCCCCCCCTGTCAACAGTTTTAAAAGTATAATCCGTAATGTATGCAAAGAGTTCCTAGAAAGACGACATAATCAATAGAACTGTCATGCCTATATGGCTCTGTAATGACGTTACACACCTGGTTCAAGTTCATCTACTTTTATTGTTGAAAATCATGCCAACATCTTCGACACTTTTGTTGAGATTTATGATGTTTGTTTATACTCTTCATGTATGGTGCACGTTGAATTTAAGTTTTCGAACACCAGAGCCTCTGCATGTATTTGTCATTACATCTAAACGTCCACCTGTTGGCCCGTCAAATCCTTCCATGAAAAGGCAGCACTTCTCCAACTGAAAGTATACTCCAAAGTTTACCAGCGACTATAGCTTTTGCAGACAGTGAAGCACTCGTATTTAAAAGGCTCCTTACTCGTCATACGGATAGAAACAGGCGAAAACTTGGAATGGAAGAGATGTGAACTGCCCCAATTGCATCCAAATGGTCTAAGGTGCAAAATAAACGATTTTGCTACCTGGAATAGTCTATTACTGTTGTCGAAATGTGAATATTCAGAGTAAGTCCTTCACAATTGAGGGCTTCCTTCAACATTTTGGGTACTCATGCACCTTGCATCATGTATCCAGGCTATTGCTAAAAATGACTTAACTGTCTTTCTCTATACCAGACGTTCAGATACTACATACTTGTAGGGACAATTTGTACTCAAGCTTTGTCATACTTGTTCTTCTAAAGAGGAGTTTGTATTCGATCTGGTATTCATGAATTTTGAAAGTAACGCATTGATGCTAATTCAAATTTTGTACTCGTACTCATTTAAAAAAAAAATCAAAAAAAAAAAAAAAAAAAAACTGTATACTCGTATTCACAGCGAGAGAGAATTCATTTTACACGTACTCATCACATTGTATTAGCCCGTCATGTCTGCTCTAATCTCCTAAGTATGTTGTATGGTTTTGCCACACTAAGTTTGTAACTGGGAATTGGGGTACGTACTGGTGAATTGTCTGTGGGTAACGTTGTCTGTAATCTAACATTTCCTCTAAACATTGCAGAGCAACCGGGTCTAAACTGTAAAAGAACTTGTTGGCGAAAAGGTCCGGCTGCGATAAAAGATATGGCAGATAGCCAACCCCAAACACACAAACACCGCGAACATATTTGCCAACACATCGGGGATGTTTTCTTAACAGTTCCCACTTTACGAACCTAACATTTGAATCAAGTGTATCATAAGAGTGTCCCCCGGGTACTCCTGGATACTTCTGAAGGGTGGCCCAGTAATGTTCATCCGGGCTCCATGTGTCTTCCGACCATTTCAGTAGATCTACAGCTCTCTGATCAGTGATAACATAGTTAACAAACGCACGCGTGGCTGCGTAGTAAGCGCTGCCAAAGTAAATGGTGAAGTTGTGTGGTGCAGGTTTCTTTAAACCTCGCCCCCTAACAATCTTGCCGTCGGCGTTGCTTTCGAAGTGTGCTTGGGTCCGGACTTTGGCAAAAAAAGGGGGTAGAATACTCGTTATATCATTGTGACCATTGTACGCCTTCAGCTGGCGTACAATTTCAAGATTGGTCTTCAAAGGAAAGTCCTGTCCACATAGGTTCATGACATATTTCCATTGTACATGTGTTTGTAACAAATCTGACATACAATTAACATCTGCCTTTAGGCGTGTGAAGCCAGCATATTGTACTCCCAACACTTCAGAGACGATAAAAACATTATCGAAGCACGAGGCTAAACTTCTCAACGCCTCGTGAAATATTTCAGATGACTTTTTATCCGGATGTATACAGTAAACGTTCTGTGGTTGATATGTAGCTCGTAGGAGCCGCTCAACTTGTGCTACCTCTTTATGGGTTAAAATAATATATGCCAGGGGATAGGCTTCCTCCTCTTTGGAATTCGGTTCTTCGGGATACTTTCGAATTTTTCTAAAACTTGAGCAAGTTTGTGTGAAATTCAAAAAACTTTCGTCCGTTGGAACTGGTAGACTTCCGTTAACACGTGTCTTATTCATGAGGTTATTGATCGCTCTTATTGAAGACCCTTCCTTTAAAAATATTGACGAACAATTTGTTTCCCAGTACTTATGATATGGAGAGAGAAAACTAGAATCTGTGGAAGTGGTGCCATTGAACGGCGGTGGTATGTCAGAATGATGATGAGACGTTGGAGCTGTGGATGCCTCGCCAAGCGTGATGCGCCTTTCTTTTTCCTGTAACTTTTTCACTATTTGAAGGTTTGGAATGGTACGAAAAGTCCACATGAACATCCATAATAGAGAAATCAGGTAAACGAAGAGGTGGATGAAAAGTACTCTTCTTATCCACATCTTCTCGTTGCAAAAAATTTTCCTACTTAATAACTCTGAGGAAGGAAAGAAACGTTGTATTACCAGGGAGCTGTTACCCGAATGGAGATAACAAGAGAAGTTTAATTTATGCTAATACTTTAAGACCTATTAAACTGTTTACAGATCACCAACTATTAGCCGGTGATAAGGCTTATGAGAACTTAGGCCCTTTATTTAATCCTTTTAATTTGAATTCTTCTACATTGCGACATCATTCACCTCTAGAAATACTTTAACAATGGGTTTAAATTGAATAATATTTTGGTATGTAAGTTTTTACACCGCCATAATAGTAATGACAGGGTTTTTAAGCTCCAAACGGCTGTTTAACAGAACTGGATCAAAACAAATGTCCCTACTCCATCTAAAGAAACCATATGCTAATGAGCTAAAGAGACAGAAGCTTACTTCTTTAACTGGATTCTGAAAAGTTTCCTCAGGTTTCCTATAATAACACCGAACATAAATACATTTTCACAATTTTACATAAAATCAAGCCGAGCTGGTCTCATTTGCAACACCAAGAGACACCAGATAGAAAATACACGTTTTCCAGGCGACTGGCAATGCTATGGCAATGCATAAAATTGTCATAGTTCTACTCAAGATGTAGCAGACGACAAACCTCTTTGTGTTAACTTTTTAATCTGGCCTAGTTCCGAATAGAAACCTTAAGAGCAAAATAATCGAATGATTACTAGATGACCTTGAATGCGCAAACCTCACTTCAAAGAAAATGTTGGCGAGTTATCTACATTCTCATAACAACTCCTTGTTATTACATTCAGTTTCGCAGATTTTTTTTTTTAATTTAAAAAAAAACCCAGTGTCAACGTGAAGATAACAATATTTCTTATGCATTAAACAAGTTTTCTAGTAATCTCAAGAGGCTTTTAATTGCGGTCTGGTAGAATAGAAGTCAAATGAACAGGCACAGGCGTAGGAAGCTGTTCAAGACTGGGGGGCTGAACCTTGTTTCGGATCGCCGTCTTTCGGAAGGGTCTAAGGCTTTGTAAAATTTTTGGATATTTTAGGGTCCTTAGATGCAATTTGATGCATCATTTGGGACACATTTTAAGGTAAATTACTGCAAATTTTTGACATTCCTTAGGACTTTGGAAAATGTTTGGATATTTGAGGATCCTTAGATGCAAGTTGATGCATCATTTTGGACACATTTCATGGTAAATTGCTGCAAATTTTTGACATTTCTTAGGTCTTCGGAAAATGTTTGGATATTTGAGGGTCCTTAGATGCAATTTGATGCATCATTTTTGGACAAATATTAAGGTAAATTACTGCATTTTTTGACATTTCTTACAAATTACATTTCTTTTGTATTTCTTACAAAAGAGACAAATGAGGGGTTTTCATCATTGTAAAGTGTGGGGGGCTGAAGATACTTCCACCCCCACAAATTTTGCTGGGGGCTGTCGCCCCCAGCCCCCCGCTTGATACGCCCTTGCGAACAGGTTGAAAACGTCTTGAGGAAGACTGTACTTAAATCTCCATCTGGAGTCACATAAAATCTACAACGGTGTTGACCTGCCGATTTTTTTTTTGGTACGATACGGGCTAGACCGTTATCACCCAGCCAGGGATTGACCTGAGCTTCACGGTAATCTTTGGCTAAATAATATCCAGTTATGATCTGACTCGAACGGATCAGGTTTATCTCATGTAAACATATTGGTTAAATAGTACAGAAATGTCCAACACCTTGAAAGTCACGATTTATCGTTACAGATGGTCACGTGACTAGAAATTTGCTGGGTTTGTTATTTTATTTTTCTCATAGAATCTCAATGCTTTAAAGCTGATAAATGATTTGGTCGCAAACTCTTGCCATTCAAATTGCGATGCAGCTTTGAAATGGGTATTAATCTATTAACTTTGAGGAGACTGAATGACTATCACTATAGTTAGGTTTACTTTTCTTCAGTTATTCACCTTTTGATGTCACTGCCATCTGAATTTCCACTCCTGAAATCTTTGAGATAGCATGGTGGACTTTTGGTTAAGGTGTCGGACTTGTGACACCTAGGATTGCTGGTTCGAGTCCTGCAGGGTTCTTTACGTTTACTATAACTTCTCTCCATCCAGGGGTTAAATAGGTACCTGCAAAATAACTTTCACCATTTTGCGCTGATTCAGCTGTAGCCTACTAGAGGGATTATCTCTATGATGAGTTATTGCTAACCAGGGGTACTATTTGTGAAGCACTTTGATACCTAGGTGGAAAGCGCTTTACAAAAAGAAACAAATATATATTAATGTCATACCACAGAGCATGAAAATTGATCTTGATGGGCAAAACACACACGAAGCTTTCTTTGGACATTCTTCGGGTAGTAGCTACGGTTTCAAACAGGTTACCGTAAAATGCGGTCTCAAAACTGCTGGTATTAAAGTCACTGTCTAAAGGACGGACTCTAAAATGTGCCATTTTGAGGCAATGCAAATGTCCTCGTTGAGCTTTAAAGGAAATGGAAGGCAACATTCATTGAATACAAACTATAATACCTCTCGTAGATTCACAACTTCTTTCTACTTTTCTCTGTAATGAAAGACTAAGTAAGTGTGTATTGCAAGTTCTTCTAATTCGAAAACCCTATAGTTAGGCGTTCGTAAGGCAGGTGTACGTGTGTTGAGAACAATTGATAAAATTTTACCGATTGCTCTTAGAGACCGAATCCAAGTCACGGTCCAATACACGTTAATCACCAATCGCATCTTCCTCTTAAAGATAAAGTTGTTCAAATAAAAATGTGAAAAAGGTCTTTTCGTTGTATGCCCTGCAGCTAGTTCTTTGCTAGAATATTTGTAAAGTGATAGCGGTTAAAGTTACTTTCCCTCTGAATGAGCTTCATTAAATATTTAAAAGCTTGACATTTATTCCGTTAGGTCAGTCATTTTAAACTCTGCAACCTGTCTTAAGCTTGTCATACAAACTATCACAAAAATATAACTTACTGAAAATATTGGGTTATTTCTGAGTACCCTTTCCACTTACCTCCTCATTGAGGTATGTTTTCCCTACATCACAGATAATACATTTCGTTGAAGCGAGGTTGGCTTATTGAGTAGTTCTCTTTCAATGGAACAGCGAGGTAACACCACTCTACACCGAACGAACAGTTTGGTGCGATGTAAAGATTTTTAGAAACAAATGGTTACAAACGCAATTGAAGAACTGGTATTAAACTTAACCACCTGTGGCGTTGTAAATGTTTTGCATCACGTTGTAAAATGCATTGTTAAATTAATATTGCTTTCCTTTTGAAGCCCAGTGTACACTAACAACACTTCGGAATACGTGTCGGCACATGCTGGTGAAACCTGAACACAGAAATTGTGTCCTTGTATACGCTAGACACATGTCGCGAACACATGTTGCGGCACACTTGAGCAACATGCTGTCACAAATGAGCGGGAAAGCAGGATTTTAGAAGGAAGATGAAGGATTAAGAAAGGAGAAGATGTGTTTTGGGAGCAAAAAGAAACGGCGAAACGTACAACAAAAGAGGCTATGGACAAAGCCCTAGATCACCACGAGAGAGCAACATGGGCCTTGCCACTGTCTTCTGGAGAAGCTCAGGTTGGGAGACATGCCCTTCTTTTTGAGTTTCCTGAGTATGGACGACATGGCCCTCGAGGAGCTGGACAAGGCCTCATGAATTAATACCACGTGATTTTACCCATGTGACGTCATAGATACGTCATAAGGTA
>WURT03263983.1:0-25721 GCA_009936505.3 Holothuria glaberrima | reverse complement strand
TGTTCGTGAGGTGGCGATGAGTGGTGTGGATCATGGTAAATTTGGCCATTTTCTTGTCAATTTCCGGTATTTCATCCTGCGTTTTCGAAGCAAGATATTCCTTGTAGAAATCTCACTTTTTCAACACTGTGTCTATTATGCATGCTTGCTTTATCTGGAGGGAGTGTGTTCATCTATCGTATTGGAATGCTGAATGCTAGATAGCCCAGGAGACAGACGAATGAATTTGTCATACCCTATTGTCTTGAAGATGTGCTCGCTACCATGTAACAGATAGATAGCAGAAAACATTCCAACCATCTGCCAGAAAAATAGTTTGAAGCAAATCTTTAATCGACTAAACCCACACAGGCGTTCTCTTCAAATGGTTGAGCAACAGCGGTGTTGCCGCTCTAGTTTCATTTTGCAGGTGGGGCCACTTTGGATGGTGCCACTGGCTCTGACAGGTTAAAGCTCACAGTAGCACTGGACCCAGGTTTCTTCAAAGGGGTTTTTTATCCATTTGGGGACTGCTTGGGGTGTAGCCATGTGTATCTATAGAAACATGGGTGGACCTGTCACAAAGAGTTTGGAGATGGGGCAGGGAAGAGAGGAGTTGTATGACAAATGCTGGAGTTGATCAGAAAACTTTGGCAAATGTCAAGAAATCCCTGTAGCCCTACACCTAAAAGACTCAAAGACAGTTAATTTTTTATGACAAGTGACAAGTTTGAAAGAACTTACCACAACCTTTTTTTATAAATTACCTGTGCCTAGGCTGCAACAAAGGGAAATTTGTAGATTGTCTTTGGATTAAAAACCCACTCTTTTTGATCCAGCAGGACACCAGTCTCTTGGCACCAGGATATCTCAGCCGCATTGCTTGTTATGATGCATCATAAACTATTAAAGTTATTTCACTATTTGAGAAAGTGTTATTAGTTCTGTGTACGTAAAGTTTAGAGGGTAAGAGACTAGGATACTCCTCTAAAAACAATGGCAAGGTGAAAACTACAAGCTGCTGCTGCATGTACCATTGTTTGTGCTTACTCTGACCTCCGATAGCCAAGCTATATCCAAATAATTTGTACTGAACAGTTACTTTAAATGAACTTCTGTTGTAAGAAGTAGGTTTGTGGGCCTGAAGGACATATTTCTTCTCCCATACACAATTGTATTTGCAATCCTCGGTTGGCATTTTCACTAAGTCATCATAAAGACAAGCAAATTGTTCTGACTGTAACTCTTTCAAAGGTGAAAGGAAATGCTAGTACTTTGGTTTTAGATTCATTCTTTGCAAAATTTGAACTACTCATTTATTAAGTATATGTGTTGCATCTGTTCAATTGTTGCTCTGTCACCTTGTACAACAGCTACATTTATGCATGAGTGTATTGCTTTCATTTGAGAGGTAAAAACATGGTTAGCACTCGGCCAAAAGAATTGCTTTCTATGCACTTTTTTTCATATATTGAAAGTAGTTTTGCTAAGTGGGCAATATGATTGTTTGAAGTCATTTGACTGTACAATTGTCTGATTGGAGGGACTTCATAGGTAGGAGCAAAAGTGTTTAAAGGGATTCATCAAGGTGGGATAATACAGGCCTTGAGTTTTAGATTTTCCCCGTGTGCTACAAATCACACTCCCCGGGAAATTAAAGAGTGTGGTAGGTGTGCTGTAGTATAAAGCTTTAATAGATTTACCTGAGTTCCCATTCTTTATCTAGGTGTGCAAAAACTCACACTTCTCACAGTGATTTGAAGCCAGTGATGGTGTGAGATTGTGCTTGCATGCCTCAAAATTGAAGGTTTGTCAGATAAAATCTGTAGTAAAAGATGGTTCAGTTTGTGACCAGTTCTTGAAAAAGCAATCATGTGAGTAGAATTGACTCATGTTCTTGTGTTGCTCCTCTCAGGAAAAGTAGTATTTTATGTTTATAAATGACTCTTCATTATTTCTTTCATCCTTAAATATTTTGGCTAGGATCAAAATTTTCATAGACCACCTTTACGAGACATGCATTTTTAAGTTTTTGTTCATTTTATTTTTCAGGATTTAATATCAGAGGCAAGTATAGAGACTGATATGACAGACCCAAGTATAGCATCTGAGATGGAGACTAGAAGTATGAATTCTGTTGACACAACAACTGTTTCATCCTATGAGACTCCTTTGGATCTCAAGAAAGGTGACTAATAAAGAAAAGTGAATGAGAATTTGTCAAATACATCCATAGATCATGTACATACAGCATCTGAAAAGTACACATCTGTGTCCTTTCATCTTGAATGACAATTTAGCAGAAGCTAGTTTTCAATCAATCCGTTGAATTTAGTAGCTTAGTTTATTGTCCAATATCATGAATGCTGTTATGTAGAAGTGCCAATTATTTGTTGCCAAGTTATCATAACAGTGGTTTCTTTTTTATGAACTACAACTCATGATATAGGATGGTTAAATTTGAGTTTCTCTGTTGTTGACATTTACAGCTGGTGAGGGTAGAGGAAGCATCAGCCCCCTTTCAAGATCCCCAGGGAAAGATGCAGGCAGCCCTTCACCACCAAAACTTCAAAAGGTCAGTAATTGCACTTGTGTTGTGCTAGGGAAGTTAAAAAGTGTATGTGGATTTGTTTCAGATGATGTCTCCTAGGGAAGGGATGGGGAGAAAGGGGAGGGCCCCTCTCCCCTTGGAAAATGTTTGAATGTGAAGAGTATTAGATGCAATTGGTGTTAAATGTTGAGCAGATAATGGAAAATTACTGCAAAATTTTGACATTTTTCACAGAGGATACAAATAAACAAATCAGGGGTTTCATCCATAAGTTGAGGGGGAATAGTTACACCCCAAAGTTTGACCTGGGGGAAGGCTTTAGCCTCCCCAGCCCCCTTCTTCCAAAACATTTTCTCCTGTATGATTTGTATGCTCAAAAAATGATGTTAAAATTTATGATCCCGTGGCAAATTCACTGACAAGGAAACATCTTCAGGGGGAGAAGTGAAACATACTTTTCAAATGGACTGGTCACTTGAATTAAATGTGTGGCAATATTGCATTTGCCCCCAAAATAAAGCAATCAACAAGAAGGTTCTCCACTACTAAATTTCACCAAATACTGACAATGTTTGAATAGCGCTACTGGGAGAGAAATTTGAGAGATTCTCGCCTTGTTTTTTCCAAACACCCTTCTTCCCTCTTTCCAGTTTTAATATTACCCAGTAATATCTGCAAAAGTACAGGTTGGTCTCTGGTTTATTCAGTTACTTCCACTGGCAATGGGTTGAATATTAAAAAGACTCATAGTGAGCTGTATGTTCCATATGTGCAGCATTTGCCTATGGTAGGCCTGATTTTGGATTTGTTCAGTTTGGGAGGAAATTTACAGGGTTGTAAACCTAAGTGTGTACCTGTTGTTTGTGATGGAAACTATGTATGCTTGATATTTGCTGTACTTTCACCTGCTGTGTTTGTTCTCAGAACTACGTGGGAATTAGCATCTGACTGGTTCTGTGTTCATGCAGTAAAGTACAGTTAATATGGTTGATGTAGTTGTCAGGGCTACGAGACACCAAAATCTGGACAGATGGCTGCGTGAAAGCCTCTTTATTCATAAAGATGGGTAATTTTAGTTGTCCTCATGATGGCGTGAAACTTACTGGTCTGTGTGGGTTTGTGTACATGCAAGAGACACTCTTGATGTCTGATATTTTAGAGGCATACTGTAAAAAAAACAGAAGCAGTCCATTTCATGCCTCTTGGAGAAAGTTGCTCGTCAGTGAAATTCTTTCATTGAAACTAAGTAACCTCCCCTCCCTTTTCTGGTAGAGGTATGATATCAGTTTTAATAACTGGGGGAGGTAAAGTACGAGGGAGTATTTAGAAGGGCTGGAGTTGTAGGGGTGTCAGAAGAGTGTGTGACGAGTATTTCAGTATGACAAGTCTCTTTCTTGAAGTACTCACTATTTCTTCTCTGTAATATACTTCTGTTCTTTGATTAAGGTAAAGCTGTGATTTTCATTGCCTGATAGAGAATTGGGACAGCTTTTCTTGGTTCAAAGCCCACTTAAATCCCAGTTAAAACCTAGTTTGACCCAGATTAATGCTGCAGTGGCTGTAACTTGGAATATTTGCAAAATAAATCCAGTTGCACACAGCTCATCCTAGTAGTATATTAAGCCAGTTCAGCCCAATTGGTTTCAGAGTTTGTTCACACTCCAGTTGAACCCTGTTGAGTCCTACCAAACACAGTTACATTGATCAGCTGGGTTCAAATGGTATTTGAATTAAAATATGCACTGAAAAAAAATTGTCAAAGCTGTGGAAAACAGAACAATGAAGTGCAACAGACTTGTAGTGCTAGCCTTGTACAATGTCATGAGTATGAGTACAAGGACAGTGTCTGTGATTTAAGTTTTGAGTACGAGTACATGTCCTTTTTCATGAGTATGAGTACAAAATTTTGCATTAGCCCTATGTAGAGCTTTCAAATTTACTCAGCGAGTACCAGTATGAGTCATGAGTACGAGTGCAGGCAATCATGCAAACCCATGAGTATCAGTACGTACTCACTACAATTCTGAAGTGCAGTGAAAGTTTTGTGCATCTCTGACTGGATCACAGTGGGTTTATATGCCAAATCACTATTTGATTACCTTTAGAAGTCAGAATCCCTGGATGTGCAGTATCTCCATATGTAAGGCAAACTAGAAAACTGCAAGCTAAGCAGGGTTTGAAATTGATATTATTCCCTGATGTAAATTATCCCTTTCACCTATACATTAATGCTGTTTTTACACTAACTGCATGAGTGTATGAGTTATCAACTATTTTGCTAAACTATAATAAGAGTTCCTGCTTCCTTACCCTCTCTTCGTGTATTTCCTGGAGAATGGTGCCATGTCTCAGCGCAAATGATCTAGAACAACTTAAAAACAAACGTCTGTGTGTTGATGCTAAGAAAGCTCATCGACTTGTTTTGTTAATAACTGGTCATAAATAAGTAAAGAAGGAGCAAAGATCAGTAACGGAAAGATGGATAAATCAACCTGGTCATGTCTTGATTAAGGTTAGCCACCCAGGGTAATGGATCATTAATAAAACTAAAGGTTAAACCTTACCTTCCAATTATGGTCCCCGGGACACTGAGTTTTCTATCCTAGCTTTCTCGTTCAAAATTGATGAGGAGCCTGATGAAGAGGGTAACATAGAGGTACACAGAAAGTTGACAACCTAAGCGCTCTTGCCATCTTCTTGATAGAAAATAATTTGAATGCATTTCCTGTGTTGAATGGAAGATTCCTTCTGGGAAGTAGTGTAGAGAAATTGATAATATGTCTGACATTTTAATTCAGAGCTATAAAATTCAAAGATATATGGCGTTGAGGTGGGTGCACAATAGATGAAAGACCTAGTGCCTCTTTCTTCCTTGGGCCCAGTAGTTATGATTTTCTGGAACAGTGTTTAGGGTGAGGGGGCAGTGATTATTTGCTGACATTGTGAGTGTACACTGCACACGAAAATTCGGGAATTTTTGAGGGTTATCGTGTGATAGCCTGGCCTATGCGACATTTTTTGGCCTGTAAATAGAACAATGGGTAGGGGCTATTTTGCGGAATTAATTGTGTCCTAATTTACTAAATGGTAGTGTTGGCATAAATAATCACAGAGTGAAATTTACCACAAGGGGTTTCAAAATGATATTCCTTGCAGAATAAGAACTGGGGTGATATTGAGGTCGCTGGGGAGGGGGCGGATTGGTACTGTAAATCCGGGTTCCTTACCTCTTCAGGTAAAGGCTCTATCATCTCACCCAGACATTAACTATTCTTTCTACTAAGTTTCCTTCTAGCTTCCTTTAAAACCAAAACACCTGTCTAGTACACCTCCAAGACAGAGCTACAGTAGCCTGCACTGAGTTCAATTGTGTAAGAGCTTTAATTGGGAACAAAATCGACTGTTCAAGTCATTAATGAACAGCCAGAAATCAGTTTTTTTTGGAATGAATTCCACTCAAAGTGCAGTCACCAACTGTATTTAGAACTGTAGGGCTATTCCTAAATTAGGTTTGGGGGAATGCTGTAGCCTCTTAAAGTTTGGAGAAAATGAGTGAACAATTGAGACTTTGTAAATTATTTTCAGTTCTGAACTTTTATGCTTTCTCATTTTACATACTGTATGATATCTAGTTGTTAAATTTTTATTCATAATGAGTGAGAATTTTCAACACATATACAACAGTCACATAGATATGACCCTAATTAAAACTTTCTTTTTAGTTATAATTCTCATTCCCACCCTGGGCAAAGGTTAGTTTGCTAATACCCTCAATCTACAGTAGTTTTATAACCCAGCTGAAGGATCTTACTGAGTTAGGGGGATGCCATATGGCCTTCTAGTAGTGTATTGCTACTAATTTACTTGTTCAGCAGTACTACTCTATGAAAACGAAACAAAGGCAATAAGCCCTTTGTCCTAGCATGTTATTAGGTTACAAGAACACTTTGAAAATCACCCTGAAGTCAGTGAAGTGTTGAATGATCTACCCTCTTCCTTCATTTTATTAAACAGAAATGGTTTGTATTCCTTCTTAGTAAAGATGAAACTAACTGTAAAGGGAGTGGAAAAAATAAAACAAAAACAAAAGATACACATTTACTTGCTCAAAGGCTAATGTTGAGGCATGCTTTGTCCAGTGGTTTATTCATTTTTACAGTAGAAGTGTTTCAATTTACAAGACAGAGTACCACACCCAACACCCAGTATTTAGTGCATGGAGTAGGAGTTGACAGGGGTAGAGGAAGGCATAGAAGATATGGATATCAATAAAACACAAGTCAGAAATATATGTTGTTTTTTTAATTATTTTTATAATGCCATTTATTAACTGGACTATGAATTACACACATAGCTTCCATAAACCTGTACATGATATTTGTGTGAAGGTTAAGTCACCTGTATATTTCATGCTTTATTCTGGAAGTCAAGGAGTCCCAGTGAGTAGAATTTTCCATCTTTCATGATATAAAATTTAGTTTGCTTCAGTATGTACCACATAATGGGGCACTATTGGTGCCTTTTGCCATTCCTGATTTATTAAATGCAGGCTCCCATCTCCATCAAATGCTGTGCTATAAATCAAACAGGATAGACTGGTGCAGGTACCAGCTGGGTGGACTTTGACCAAACACAAAATGCCGATCCCTTCGTACTTCTGCTGTAGTACGCTTGTCAACTGTGTAGAAGTTTTGTTACTTTTTGCTTAAAGGCAAAATCTGTGAGAAGGTTAAATTTAAAAGTGCGTCAAACAGAGGAAGAGAAATGACTTGCTCTTTACTGATGCAGACAAGGTCTTCACTTCACCGCCCATCCGTTGCTTGCTACCCCTCTCACCGGACCCCTCTCTGAATGAATTTGAGTTCTTCATTAGATTCTGCTTTGTCACCTTCAAAGCCACAGAGGTGTGGCAGGCCAAATCAGCTCCTGTCTGTTTGCACACCTGCCATTGCTAGCGTGCAACTGGGGTGATAATTACCACAGCTGGCCCTGCAGAAACTGATAAAAAGGCAGCAGCCTTCCTCTTTTGAAAGTAGCTCTGGAATCAGGGGAGACAAATTTGATGTGAACCTTGGAATGGGACATAATTTAGCAAAAAACTATGGGTGCAGGCACCTGCTCACTGGCAGCATGATATGCAGTGTATTTACAATCTTTAGCAAACACATTTAGGGGACATGTGCTTTGCATAGTGTGAACTCGCTGCTGAAATTGAACGACCTGCTCTAGAAAATTTGCTCTGGATGTGGAACAGTCCTGGAGTATCATACAGACCACTAGGGAAGAGGAGAATGCAATTATAATGTACCCTGAGAGAGAGGGACAAATGTTGCAGGGTGATTGGTAGGTGAATTAGGTGAAGAGTTGTGCTTGGGGATTAGAAAAGGGGACATGATGGAGGTGAAAGGGGTGCTCAAGGTGATGTTAACTTCACACATTAAGTTTGTAAATTTACTGTCCATCTTGGGTAGAAATAGTTATTCCTGGGAAATAGTGTTTGAGCATCGTAAATGCTGACCACTGATGAATTAGAAAAGATCAATATTGATGAAATCGTGAAAAAAATCAGTAAAGTGTATGGGAATCTGTGGAACCCATGTAATGAACGTGGCTGGAAAAATTTGTTAGATTGAAATGCAAGGAGCTTGTATACTGACCTTGTATACACTTGTTTTTGATCCACTTTGTCACAAGTGTCTGGAGTACATTTATTATTAAAATAAAAACCTCACTATTTCTAGGCATGTGAAAAGAATTTGAATGTATAACAGGCAGAAAAAAAGAGTAAAAGGAAAATAAAATCCTGCATAATTTATTGCTAAATCAGAAGAGAAAAATGAAATCCTGCAAAAGTGGTACAACTAGAGAAAACATACTGTTTTACAAACTTTCATTGCAAGCATATGAATGTAAAGTTGTCATATTGCATGTGGAGCCATGGTAACTGATGTGAAAAAAAGATTTTCAGAAAAATGAGGATCTCTAATGCAAATGTGTGCATTAGTTACCCCTTAACATAGTGGAATAATCCAAATTGAGCTCATCAATGTATTCATTGTTGTCTTACCAAGGGCTTTTGACTCTTCCATAGGGATGCAAAATACTGATTAGCTAGCTACTGTAGATGATTCAGCAGTTTTACTATTATCGCCCTCTAGCACTAATTTTTTAAAGGATGCAGCTCTGTGCTTAGTTAGTTTGAAGTAATTTTTCTGAAATTTTTCTGTTCAACTTCAGTTCACCGAATATCAATTGAGATCCACCTGTAGTAATTTTCGGAAACTAGTCTTTCAGCTATAAATGAACAAATCTGCTATAGCATATTTATAAACATGTCATGTACCCCACTAACCCCCTAATTCGAAACAAAAAGTACACACATTTTGCCACTTAATACACATTGGTTGTAGAGCCTCTGTGTATGTAATATTTTGTGTATGATAAAAGTCTTTGTCCTATTGAAAGATACCCTTTCTTTTAAGTGTATACCGTATGTCAGTTTGAAATTGATTGTTCGTGAACTAGGGTTGATTCCGTAACTTGAATGAAAAGAACTCCCTTGGTGTGATTGTCACATGTATGATTTGCAGAAGAAGAAAATCATACATGGCTAATGATGAAGTGACAATCAAAACAGTACCATTGTTAAGTGTGTGCTGCAGTTCAAAATATGATGTCGTCGTGTATGATTTACTTCTGTGGGTGGTCCATAGGGTCATTTGCCTTTATTTACAAAGCAAGAAGTGTAACTTGTGAGAATGGTTGGTATATGTTTATCATGAATGGTAATAGAACATGCTACATATGTATGTTCTTTTAGTATATGTGTTGTAATTGACTGTGAAGCAGGAATATGGAGACCAGAAAAAGAAATCAGGAATGAAAAAAAAAAAAAAGGAAAAAAAATTCCAGGGCTAGAAATAGAACATTCTGAGGGTAAGCCGTTTTCATGTTATTTTAAGTAGGGCACTTCACATGTACAAATCTCAAGGGATACCAAGACCAAACAGAAGGTGTTGTGCAAAATCTGATTTATGGTTGAGTTTATTTTAGGAGGGGTTTAAAGGCTAAGGTGGGCAACCTTGACAAGTATGCTATTTGGTAGGTTGCCAAGGCAATAGCCAAAAACACAAAGGCCATGGCCTTGGATTATGATTATTTCCAGTCCTGGACTTTCCGTGTGTTTTTGGAATTAAAAAAAGTTACCTAATTACAAAAGTATGAAATGATGGACATTACCAAATGGGGACAGTTGAATTCCCTAAGATAGTGACCATGTGAGGGTAAAAGGACTGGAGACATAAATACAGATTATTAATACAGACCAAGAAAATTAGAGGAAGGGAAACACTATTAAGAGAAGAGGGTCAAAGCAGGAAAAAGACATAATGAGCAGATTTATTTGAAGATCAGTCACATTTTATAAAAAGGGTGAGAGAATATACAAGGTAAATTGAGAAAAGTTGGAGGAGACACAGCGACCGAAAGAGAACAAAAAGGGAAGGGGAGGGGGGAGGTAAAAACTGCAGTCGCATACATTTTCAAAAAGACTTGGGAGACTTTAATGAATTACCCAATGAAGAAGAGGGTTGCCATATTTAATGCAGTTGTCCTTCTGTGAAAATTGCCCGTAATCATGGTATACAATCCATGCAACTAACTAATGGCTTCCATTTCAAGCCACTCATGATTCTTTGTCTTCAGTGTGATAGAAATTTATTGGTATCTTTGGTATGACCTGTATTGAACTTGTTGATGTACATACTCCACAAGATAGAGGCATTGTTTCCAACTTTTTCTACACCAAAGTAGGTCTTTATGCCCCTAAGGGGATATGAAGGCATAACATTAGGATTGAAGTCATGCCTCTATGTAATTGGATATAGGCCATTGATTGTTAGGAGAATGTTAACATAAACCTTCCCTTTCTTCACATACTCCTTTACATGCATCATTAAATCCACTGTCGCCCAGTAGTTGTTGCAACGTGTGTTCCTGTTCACTAGCTCATCTCTCCTTTGAATCCATAGGGTCCGAATGGGATCAGCTATTCTGGGACCCTTCAGACAGAGACAAGCAAGGATACACCTGAAGATCTCTCAGTGAGTAAAGATGATGATGACGATGATGATGGAGATGATGATAGTGAAAAAGCTAATGAAGCAACTCCAGCAGGAGTAGACCCAGAGAGGTTGAAATCATTCAATGTGAGTAAAAATTATACATTATCGCTTGACAGGAGGCTGTGTCAGACTTGGTTAAGGATAGGGAGTAAAGTGGGGGAGGAAGTTTTAAGAATTAAAAGGAAAGAAGGTTATCCCTAGGGAAGAAACTGGTACATAGAACAGTGTCACAAGGGAATGTGGGTGGGATAGACTAGATTGGTAAGGATACATCAACACAGTGCTTCATTGTGAAAGGCCATTGATACCTTGCAGGTAGCACAGGCTCTGTACTTACTCTTCATTGTGTTACCTCAAATTTGACACATAGATAGACAGATAGACAGATAGACAGACAGACAGAAATACACAAAGGATGCCACCATAAAGTTCTTTCCTAGTTACAACCTGAAAATGTCTGAATCACTTACATGTTTGGGATACTTATTACTGTTGTAGATGACATGCTATAATTGTTTTTTCTCTTTTGTCAGATGTTTGTACGCCTGTTTGTAGATGAAAACCTAGATCGTATCGTGCCAATATCTAAACAGCCAAAAGAGAAAATTCAAGCTATCATAGAGGCCTGTTATCGTCAGTTCCCTGAATTCCACGAAAGAGCCCGTAAACGTATCAGAACCTACCTCAAATCTTGCAGAAGAATGAAAAGACAGAGAGACCAGAATGGAATAGATTCTGTAAGTTTCAAATTAATTTACTAAGAGTGTATGCTTTCGAGATTTGCAATAGGTTGTCGATGATAAGAAAATAGCATTTTTACCTTTTGTTAAGCTGTAAGACTAGTTTAACTGTTGTTAGAGGACGGACAGGAGTGTAGAAGAGATGATCATGACAATTGTAATAAAATGTCAATTTTTGTAATTTTGAAACTTGGTGAGACAGACCATAAGTTGAAGGTAACATGTATTGCTATTAAAAATTACCAAATAACACTGTGACTGCCTGTGATCATAAACAGAACTGTTGAAAGGAAAACCAGGCTTTCCATAGCCTCAACTGGTTTTATTTTTTTTTGTTTTTGCAAAATAATTCATTTGTAATGAAAAAGATATCTCATAATGAGGATTTCTGGCCTGATTTGAAGCCATGTTTAGACAAGCTTAATCATCCTGAAAAGTTTGCAAAGCAGATCATTTGTAAATGTGTGAACAACAGTGCCCAAGTAGTGTCCAGTTGTTCATTTTCATTAGTAATTATTTCATTGGTCATTTCCTTCTGCCTCTGCTGGTGGTCAATCAGGCAAGGACAATCTTAATAAATCCTCAGGAAGTAATGGTAAGGTTAGGACACCTGAATGTCATGTTTTAAGCAGTATGTCTGCTGGATTTGATATGAAACCTTTGAATAACCTTGAATGAAAAAGAAACAAAAGAAACAAAGCACAAAACTGTGAAGAAAGAAAAAAGAAAAAAAAAACATTAAAAAAGGAACTTCAATAAAAGGATAAAACCAGTTAAAAAATGAAAAAGATAAAACAATAATCAAAGGTAACAAAGTGAACACATAGAGACAGAACTTGCAAAGTCACCTTGGTGTGAGAATTTTCTTTTAAGGTTTCTTGCGCATGGAAAGTGTTGCATTTAGTTCATTGTTTATTAAGATAATAAACCATTGTTGGGCAAGACTTACATTGTGCCGTGTCATCCTATTCTAGACGTATTGTAGTAATGGGTGTGGAATGTATTTGTAGCTATCACAGTCAACAAGTTTCTATTTAAGGAGTGAAGAGTGGAGGTTGGTGTCTTCAGTGATAAATGTGTATATATGTATATGTATAGGTTTATTCACATGACCATTGTTATTTCTTGTTATACAAACCTTGTTCAAACTTTTGTGTAACTATAATTATCTGTTGTCATCTCCCAGTCAACCATCCGACCAACTCCACCTCATCTCACATCTGCGAGAGCAGAACAAATCCTTGCTGCTGCTTGTGAGAGCGAAAGTGAAAACGCCAGAAGGATGCGGATGGAACTAGTTCAGCAACAGCAACAGTTGCAGCAACACACACCGCAGCCACAGACAGTACCAGTTCAGGTAAGTGGGGGCTGTATTTTGGGTGCACAGGGGGATGCGAGTCTCCAAAAGAGTAATAAATAATGGAAAATACATATTCGAGACACTGTCTCTTGTCAAATGGCTCACAGAATGATGAAGAAAACATACAGAGTGTGCTGTCTCCAAAGAGCCAACATGTAGATGGTTTCTTTGTTCCAATCAGGGGTGACTGGAAAGTGAGAAATATGTGAGAGTTTTGAGAATAAAAGATGTCCCAATTTCAAATTGGTTTTACTCACAGAGTGCAAAAAATATTCAAATTGTAGTGGAAGGGATGTTTAAAAGTGTGAATGGCAATACAATACTGAAGCTTCAAATAGGTCTACTCACTTCCCAAAGCCAGTAGCATGATCCTGGAGGATGTCATCATTATTTAGAGAGGAGGAGGAGGAGGAGGAGGAGAAGGAGGAAGAGGAAGGAAAGATGAAGAAGTAAATTATTAAGGAGGGAGGATGGCTTGTTGAAATACTACATTGTGCTACCCTCCATTTTACATTTTGTCCCATGGATTATGATGACGGGCTCTTGAGGTACATATGCCACCCTGCTGCTGTCATGACAACAAACACTGAACCTTTAACTGAAATGTGAGCTGGCAAGGGGTCCAGCAAGATCAGTGAACAGAACATGGCGAATCACATACAGACAGGCTTACAAAGGTTTAGTTCAAGGCATATGTAATTTGGTATGATACCCGGTACTGCTGAGCAGAATCATTAGATTAGAGGCGATTGGCGGACGATGGAATGTGTTTCAGGTGATACCTCTCTTAGCGATAACAAAGAATAACTCATGTTGTTGTAACAGGTAAAGTGTAATCGAACAAAGTCTTGTCAATACTTCCTCCTTTGTGTCTGAAGACATGCACTATTCTGATTACCATTCAAGTACTTTAAAAATACAGACAAAATACAGAAAGAAAGGTCTTTGTATGCGTATAGTTTTATCCTTTCCTGTTGTTTCTCTGTGATTGCCATCAATCTCATAGTTGCTTTATGATTCTTGTGGATCTATTTCCTCCTCGTACCAGGAAACCTCAATAAGTGACGAAACAATAGATTAATTAATGGATGGCGGCTCACTGGTGTCTTATATTGTTGCATGTGTGTTTAGAAAATGAGATTCAATCTTTTGTAAAATTTGTGCGACAGAAGAAAAACTTGACTAAATATGGAAGAATAGTCTCATTCGGAGCTCTAACCTTGTGAAGTTTGGGAAGAATTCTGAGTAGTGTGTATGCAGGATGTTTTTTTAATAAGGCACGAGTAACTTACGGGACCCCTTCGGGACTGATTTCTGCGGTTTATTGGTTTGTTGCCAAAGAATACATGAATAGCGTCTGTTGTTACTTTCATTGATTACACCGAATTCCAGGGATGGATAGAATAACTTTACAAAAGAGAAATTTGGCAAGTACATATTTGTGGAAACTGTAATGGAGTATTTTGAATCAAGCCGGGAGTTTTGAAAAATGCAGAGGTGGATGGAGCTCTTTCTGTAATGTGTCTTTTTACCCTCTGTGTAATCTGTATCAAGTTTGCCTCAATCTTCACAAATGCTGCATCCACTATATCACTTTGCATGAAGATTATGGCAGGAATCTTGGCTTGTTAAGTCATTGTTAATTGGTTTGGGCACACTGTTTTAGCTTAACATTTCTTAAAAAGTATGGCTACGGACACATTTGATGTAGCATTAATGGCAGGAAAGGCAAGTCAAGAAATCACTTTCAATGTCATTTGAAAACCAGTTACATGATGGTACACTTGTTCTTCCATTTTATTTTGGCTAACTTAGGAAACATACGAAAGCCAACTTCAGTTATTTATTCTTTTCTTTCTAACAGACGGAATCACAGCCGGACAGCCGAACAGCAGTGACTGCTCAAGCTACACCCCAGCCCCGACCATATGAAGATAGCATAACTAAGCAGTCCCCAAGGGCAGCAGTGGGATATCACTTTGAGAATGGTGTTGGTGGATCCCATGACCCGTACTTTGTTCCAACGCAGCATCAAGCGAGCGTACAACCGACAGTACAACACACACCTATAACTAATGGTGAGTGTTTGCAGTGTTTTTTTTTTTTAAAAAAAAAAAAAGGTTTATCAGACCTCAAGCCAAAATGCTAAAGGTATCTTAATCGAATGTTTGAGGTATTCTTGGAGATTATTTAAGATAAAACTGTGATGTGATGAGGTCCACATCTTCATCTAAATGTGGAGTACTTCTACTTTGAATGAGAATAGCAAAGCACTCCAAATACAAAACAAAACATGCCAAAGTAATTTAACAGTCAAACATCGATGCAACTCATTTGAAAATAAATTCTATCTTTTGATGAAATATGTCGCTTTAGGAGCTTGTTTAATAAGGCAAGTATTCTGTTTCTAGCTGCAATCTAGTTGTTTTGGCCCCCTAACGTCATCTGAAACAAAGCCTTTCCCACAAGTTTGTTTGCCATCTCCCTCCTTGGTCCCCCTTTTCATCAACTCGGCTTACGATCGGTAACACGCCAGGCTGTCACAACAGTTTGAGAAATGGGTGCACTGGGAATCGACACAGAGCAATGACTTACCATTAGAAGAGGGGAAGATTTCTAGTAGACTTACAGAAAATGTCAGAGGAGAAAGAGACATTGGGACTGCAGGTGTTATATTGCCAAAAGTTTCAGAGTTCCCCAAGGCAGGGAACTAATCACCTCCTTAAGGTGTGAGTCAGCTGTTCAGGTGGGAACAGAGCTGGTAGTAAGATGATTGAAAACCAATCGAGGTAGCAATGGGTTGAACAGGAACCAGGGACAAGAGCTATGTTACCTATTGTTAACTTATCAGGGCAAGTATGAATGAAAAAAAACAGGGTGTGAGGGAACAAAGGGTGAGGAAAAGTAAATTGGACCAGTTTTGTGAGATGATGGAAAGGTTAAATCAGAAAAAAACATTTCCCTTATTAGCTTTCAAGTAATTCTTAAACTGTCACCATGGGGTACTGTATTTGTCAATGTCTGTTGGTCCTTCCTCTTAGCATTATAGAAGGAATTACTGTAGAGAGAGTTTACATGTTTGCTGTAGTCCATATTGAGTCTTGGCAGATTTAAGGTATGTAAAATGAAAGGAGATAAAGTAAAGAGATTTGTAAAAATGGTTGCAAAGGCCAGAATATTACTAGGTGAAGAGATTGAAACATTAAAAACTAAATTCAAAAAGTTATTCAGAGAAAGGGAGGCAATGTTCTCGATTCTTAGTTACATTAATACCTCAAATGCACGGACATTCAAAGTTTAGTTTTTGAGATGAGTTCACAACATTCACAAAGCTCTCTTACTACATCACAGAAGGAAGTACCTTTCTACTCCATGATGACTTTATTTAAATTTGAAGATTTTTTGTGATTGGCTGGAGTATGATGGATCTTTTGTAGCTTTCACAAACTAACATTTTGAACATCATAATACCTTTGTTTGAATGAAGGTGAAAGGTCAGGGGTGTGGGAGGAACAGTAAGCTACTTAGGCTGTAAGTTTGTGTCAGTGGTTTCTTTCCCAGTTTTGCTGTTAACAACAGACAGTTCTTGTTTCCTGGGAATATCTTTTAACTTTTGACTGCATTAAAAAAGAATTGCTCCATAGGTTAAAACAATAATATGCTTGTTTGAACAGAACACAGTTGTGGAGATATTCCAGGTTAATTATTAATAAAACTGTGCCAAATGTTACTTGATAGTGGTGGGAAGTATACAATTCAGTGTTTCTATACTAGAGTGCACAAAACTAAGTACATTCATTGTTTCTGTGGCAGAACCTGTTGACTTGTTTACAAACGCAAAGCAGTAAACTTTGATGATATAGTATTAATTGATAGTATTCACTTTAAATCATGCAGGTATACCCTTGCTGCATTTATTTGTGGCAATATACTGTATTATAAGTCAGTGGAATACACAACATTCACAAGAACTTATGAAAGTGTCTCAACATATAAGATTGTGCTTATCAACAAAAGCTGTATCACAATAATTTAATAACTCTTTTGTAGTTTATGCAAAAAATAAACAATTTTGATACAAAAATGTGAAAAAGGTTAAAGGGACATAAGAAAAAGTCAAATTTCAAATGCAGCTCACAGAGAGAACCTTGCAAATTTTAAAATTATTGATAAGGAGAAATATTTATATATTTAGTTTACTCAAACAAGAGGTATGGGAAGAAAATAACCCTGAGTAAAAATATAGTGGAAATAATGAAGGAAGATTGAAAGTGTCTATGATGAATGTTTCTGAAGTTTCTAGCCAGAGGGTTCTGAACCAGGGCTTATTACCCCCAGGTGTAAATTACATCTTCCCAGGTGTAAACTGGTTGATTCTAGATTGCACATGTGTACATACACACAAACTGGTGGCGGAGCTAAATAAACTTTTGAAAAGTTGTCACAGGAGTAAAATATGATGAAAAAGGTTGGGAATTTCTTTTGTAGAATGATTTTGGTATGATGGAGTTAATATACCTCCTACAGTAAATGTCATTGATGACAAAAAAAAATGGCTAATCAGGAAAAATACAAGGATATACAGTGTGTACATATTATTTGATCAGTATCATTGATATTATAATTTGGCAAATAGTAGCAACATTTTAGTTCTGGTTGACAATTGACTTATACATTCCTTTTCATCCTGATACATTTTGGTTTAGTTACAGGTGACATTATGGTACATCTTGACATAATATTAAATCTTTCAAAATATTTTTTGTCAGTAATTTGAAATGTTTAACAGTCTTTTTCACTCCAAAATGAAGGTAAAAGACCTGCTTATGATAAGGAAATCTGACATGTTTGTGATTGTGATTTGTAATATGTGTTTGAAAAGATGGGCCTTTCCCTTGAAACCATAGGGACACTGTAATGAGTCCATGGCCCTTACTGAAACCATGATAGACAAGACACTGTCACTAGAGACTTTGTTAAACGCTAATTTTTGTTTAAGCCATGAGTCTTTTTACTAATGGGAAGATCAAGTAGACAGTTTGGTGTACAACTGAAGCTAATTAAATTGTCAACCATTTGCCATAACCTTTATGGGGTGGCCTCCTTACTACTAACGATGGTAGTGATTACTCAGGTATTCAAAAAGTCACATATTATATTACAGTTACTAACTAATAGGTTGAATTCCTAATCTCTGAAACACCTACAACATCCATTACATCAATATTCTAGGATTAATATGTCATGACAGGGAAAGAATTTGTGGCAAGAGAAGTGTTAAGTTACCCCTATGAAGTAACGGTTCACATCTAGAGTGTGACACAAAAGCTTTGAATCTGCACGAGCAATTTTGTTCTTCTTCATTTAACTGAGAGGCCTCACTCTGTGGTTGGTACACCTTTTATGTATAATACGCAAAAAATGCCACAAACAAACCAGAATTTCAATATTCGATGAGAAAATCTTATTAATTTTTGGTTTTTATTATTTTTTTCAGGACCAACAGACCTGAGCGTAAAGAAACTCTCATCATCTAAAGCGCAGCTCAGCCCAACTGAAATAGCCAACATTCGACAACTCATTACAAGTTATCGCGAGTCAGCAGCCTTCTTGTACCGATCGGCTGATGAGCTGGAACAAATGCTTCTTCAGCTGAATTAGGGTACCCTTTTGAGGTGGAGAATTTCAAACTGATATTGCCTTGATAAAAAAAACAAACTCTACAATGAGTAAAAGCAAACCCTGAAAATGTGATAGAGGCAGGAGATTACGAGACAGAAAATAAGCATTCCTGGAACGAAGAAGAGATAGAGATTCTAGTGGTGAAATTTGTCAACAAATGGGTATGAAGCTGAGCAAGCTGGGGTTTAAATTATTTTGACAGAGTAGGGCCTTCAGTTTAAGCATTCTTTAAATTAGAAAATCAGATGTTTAACTTCAGATAGTTCCTACAGACAAGTTTCTGTAAGGGGCAAGAAAACTCAGCAACAAGGTTTTATGCATGTAAGGAACCAGGTGATGGTAAAATTACTTTGACATCTTAAAAACACCTGTCTGCCTACTTACTTTGTGTCAAAGATGAATGAATTTAAATGCTAAGAAGGCTGCTGGGCAGCTTGAAGCAGTTTGCTTTTCAGCCAAAGATGAATGCTTCAAGCTATTATTGGTTGATTTAAAGTTACACCTATTGTTATTTCCAAAATGTTCAACATGAGCATTGTCCCATCATTTGTTGATTTCAAATCAGTTGAATTAATATGCTACAACCACAACCAAACTCCTTTTAAAATCCATAGAGATAATCTGGTGCATTATTCCCCCTTCAGCCAGTCTTGCCACAACTGGATATTGCAATACTTTAAATCATTGTATATACTGCAGTCAAATAGAACCTATTGTTGGAAACATCTACATAAGTTCAGCAAGCCTCCGAGGTGTGGTCTGTGAAATACCTGCAGTCTTCATGTCTCACAACTTTTTGTCTAAAGCATCACTTTTAAGGCACACATCTATCAATTCGAATAGAGATAGTGCTGTGAGTTCTGTCTTATGGCCTGTTAAGGTCTGTAATATGACCTGTTCGTTTTATGGTTGGTGGTAGGTACATGGTGTTTCTCTCGATCATCTTTGCTTTCCATAAGCATCTACCTTATACTTATGATAAAGTAAAAACACTTCACCAAACTTCTACAAGTGTTAAACCATTAGGGATTAAAACATAAAATTAAGGCCAATACAACAATCTTACTGCCCAAATTTGATTTCAAAATGTCCAAAAAAAAAAAAAAGAACTTAAACAAAAATGTAATGCCAATGCTGCAGTATGAAGTTAGTAATCAATTTTTCTTAAACACAGCTAAAAGAATTTGCTATTTGATATTTTCCTAAGGTTTGGCTTTATCAATTTGGTGTTTACAATTGAAAATTTAAGAATTGTTCAGGGATGGTGAACAAAAATGGAAAAGTTATTCAAATGTCTGCCTCTTCCTCTGATGTTACTGAAGGAAGGAGGAGAGAACTTCAAGAAATTATTCCCCTAGATAAAAATGGAACAAACCAGCAAATACAAGCCATGGCAGAATATGCGTTTTAATATTGTTGTATTCAAAATTTTGTATCTTTCCTTTGATGTGAAATGTTGCTAGTATTTAGGTAATGAATGTAAGAATCAAGTGGAAGTACATATAATTCACTGTATGTAGTTACATTGCTGCAAGTCTCTGGTGGGAAAACATGTTCATCTTGCTCTTTGACAGTAAAAGTGAGGTTGGGTGTAAAAGCAGTGGAGGTTAAAGGTAAATCAAAAATGCTTGCCCTACTGAAATAAAAACTACTGTAAACATGATATAGGTTTAAAATAAAGTCCCTAGCTATCCAGTGTCATATTTTATTTTATGCCAATAGACCCTTTTTCAAATCGCAGTTACAAAGGATTGTGGGACAGAGATGGTATGCATTGTTTTTTGCCACTGTGAAATGCCATTGACAAAGTTGATGTGTACGGAAACTATCTCACAATCCTTTGTCATTGCTATTTGGAAAATGGGTCTATAGGAAGGGGTGTTTTGCATAACTATGGAACCTTAAATTTGTAACATATGTGAAAAGTTATGGCTTTTATTCAATGTTAATTATCATGCCCATCAAGATTTAACGTAAGCGCTACCAACTCTTTGGTCTCTAAGTTTGTTAATGTTGTTACCAAAGTATGTCTAAGTACAGGCACCTATCTTGAAACTCATTCCAGTTACTTAAAATTATCTTCTATTTTTTTTAATATTGGGGTTTTTCAAGGTGTTTCCCAGATAGCATGGGAATAAATGACCTGGTTTAGACTTGTGGTCCGGGATTTCCTTGTCTGTAGGAAGCTAAAACAACACCCTACCCACTCACATTGTGAAATCAACACTTGTTAAGTTACTTTTGAAGTGTGGTGTCTGACTAAGATGAACAAATGATGACAAGGAAGTACAGTACTCAGCCCTTTGTACACGAAGCAGCCCCACTCTACCCACCAGGAAACCAACGAATGGTTTAGCTCAGAGTCTACGCAACCGATGATGGCAGCCACCGACAGCTGAACGTGCCGTCTTTCATGATCACATGACTTGTCAAGGGTACTTCTCTTTGTGAGTTTAACTAAACTGGGCAAGGTTTCACACATATGCTGGTAGTTGTATATCATATGTAAGTGGAACTTACTCTGAAACAAAGGTTACTCAGTAACTGTTGCAGACGGTTTGTTGTGATTAAAGTGTGCCAAATAATTTATCAAAGTTGAGACCTCC
Organism: Holothuria glaberrima; assembly: GCA_009936505.3. Taxonomy (NCBI): domain Eukaryota; kingdom Metazoa; phylum Echinodermata; class Holothuroidea; order Aspidochirotida; family Holothuriidae; genus Holothuria; species Holothuria glaberrima. Next base: position 4,680 of record WURT03263983.1, on the reverse strand, counting down.
ATAGGGATGAGAAGGAAGCAACATTACAAATGCCAGTGTGTTGTTGACTTTTAAACAGTAGAAAGATTAAATTTTGAGTTTTGTGGGCAGATGACAATATAGTGCTCTCATTGTGTACAAGAGTAATTGTAATCATGGCACAATAGGATGGCAGTTGCAGCACAGTACCATTCCCTCAGCACACAACTTTAGTGCGCTAAATCTGCTAAATCTGTAATTCCCTGAGGTACTGCAGTTTACATCAGATGGTGAATCTCGTTAACAGCTTGAGTAGGTGATATCAGTGTTTTTGGTCAGTGTTCTCCTCCAGCTATTTCAGAAGGGCATGTGTCGTGACTGGACACCAACATATGTACAGTATAGAATAATCGATTATTAACATGTTATTTTGTTTTTAGTTCCAAGAGAGATTTATCCACCCAGACTGGTTCTGTCATTTCCCATGATTATATTTATAAATAGCTTACTTGGGAGCCTTCAGATACATTTAATGGAAATTTATGTCTTATTAGAGATAAATTCTAATGTTGGGGAATGTAAGCCCTTGTAGCCTATGTTCTTATGAAAACAAAATCTCTCTGGGGGTTAGGTCGAGGGAAAACCCCTTTCTTGCATGTACAGGGGTGTGGTCCTTACCCTTTTATGAATGATAGTATAACTGTAACTAAAATAGATCTGGAAGTAAGCTTGGATATTAATAGGAGGTCTGTGATGCATGCATTGATGTCTTGAATTTGTTAAGTGTCAGCTGGGTGAAGTGGCCTTGAAGAGAAGTCTTAAAAGTTTTAAAGAGAGATATTTGGTGATGTCAAGTTAGTTTCATTCTAGTAATTGAAAGATCTTTTGTTGAGATAGTGCAAGTACCAGTAGTCACATTAAAGAGGTTTTTCATGTGACGTCAGCGCATTTCAATTTGGCGCACTGGCCATCACTGTTAGTGCACAGAAGGTGTGTTATAGATACGTGCACATGATAAGGCCTAAGTGACAATTGTTGTACAATGGATGCCAAGCCATCAAAATAGAGATATGCACAGTGCAAAGACATTGGTGAAAAACCTCTATAGTAAGTCATGAATCTTTTGTCAGGAGAGTGCCAGTAGCTACATATTAATTCTGTGGTGAGCTGTTAGTACTTTATAAGGCGCCTTTTTGTAAACTTTTTAATCGGAGGGAATTATCTGTAAGAATTATATTTGTATACAAGAAAGAATGGATGTCTTTCGCATTCATACATATTGTTTGTTTTAACTTAACTTTTTAAATGTTTTTTCCTACTTGATATACTAGTGCATTTGATAAATAACACTTGGTGTAATATGAGTTTCACTTTTAGTTATGTTTTCACAGTTTCACAGATGGTTTTGTGTCTAACTTTTCTCTGCAAGTGACAAAACTTAAGAGAGGGATGGAAAAAAGACTGAAGATTGGATTAAAATTTGGATTGAGTAGAATGGTTAGAGTTTGGGAAACTGGTAATTTGCAACTGCTAGGGGTAAGACAGTCCAGTATGCGTTGGGGGTCAAGCAGAGACAGATTGGGTTTATGCAAGGCATTGAACTTAAGATGCTTTCATGATTACTGTACTAATAGAACAAAGAAGCGAATGAATTTTCTTTAAGGAAACTTCATCACTGGAGGGAAGTTAAGTTCTGTTGTATCTACCATGTACCATCTAACTGGGTTATCAGAGGTTACATCTTACTAAACTAGAGGGTAATAACCCTTTAGTGATTGGGTATGGTTTTATTGGACTTCAAAGTTTCAAGTCTGACTCATGTCTTATCAAGATGAAGTGATGTCCTTCAGGGATTCTATTAAAAGTCATGAAATCCTTGCTGGATATATGAAGGTTTATCTGAAATTAGATCGTTTTAGATTACTGCTCTGGGTTAGTGTACTCTGCAATGTTGTGGAGGATGTTTCTAGCATGTTCCAAAGTTTGAATGGCTTAGAAATATTACTAGAACTCCTTTATTCAGTACTTCGCCACATGCACGTTACTACTTGTAAGTAACAAGTGACAAATGCTGGATATGACACAATCACCATGTGTCAAATCTTATAAAGCAAGAAATTCATTTGCTTATCAAAGTAGCACTTAAAAGACCTATGTTACAAAAATGAAAAGGGCTGTTGTGTGATTGTTTAAACATTGCTTGAAATCTGTCTGGTGGACTTGCAATTGGGCAGAATTCTGATAATCTTGTAGTTTTAGCTGTTGCATCGCACTTCACTGATTCCTACAAACATTACCATGTTGTTAACTCTACCATTGTGTGCAATCTGTGTAAAGGAAGGATGAAACTTAATTTGCACACCTGGGTTGTGCCAATAAAAATGCTTTTGAAACATAGCATTGCATGAGTTGTACAAGATGACAAGATACAACAGCCATCATGAAAGGTCAACTTTATATAACCAACTGCAAAATGTTTTTTTTTTTGCTCTCTTTTTTCACTCAAAAGTAGAGCAGCATTTGTACATTTGGTAAAACTGTTTTTGCTGAAAGCATTTGATTGAAAATGAGGGGTGTTGAAACACACTACTTGCATTGAAAAACTGCATTATTAAACTCAAAACTTATACCATTTTTGAAAAGAGTCACACTTTTTCACAGCCTCTACATCCCTCTTGAAATCTAGGACATTTGCACTACCAGTTTTAATCATTGCATCTTTTTTGAGTTACTGGAATAAATTGGGTCTACATTCATATCCATCTAAATAAATTCAGTTCCATTCTGATTTACACTTGCAAATTTAAGTTATATACATTGCTGCTGATGATTTCTAATCTGAGGCTCACATCTGATCTTAGTCATAGTCACAAGTCATGTGTGCTCATGTGTGTAAAAATAGCAAGATGTTACAAGTCGTAATGTGAAGCATTGCTGATCCTCTGGAGATTCATTGATTTTTATACACTGTACTTTTGAGTGTATAATGTATCATGGTGTTAGCTTTCTGTTGACATCTAGGGACAGAAGGATTCTATGAACTGAAAGAAGGATTCAAACATTTACATGTGAGGTTAAGTACAGGGTACAACAGATGTGTATGAGGGAAGGGTATGGATAGGGGATAGGGAAAGGGGGGTGGATGAACTGGGTTGGGGACAGGTGATAAGTCAGAAGAGAATAGCATGGGTGAAGTCTTCTAAGGGTTGCCACCAAGAAAAATCACCCATTTCTTGGATGAAAATGGCAGATGGATGGGGGGGGGGGTGTGAGTGGTAGGGGGAGTTGGAGGAGGAAGGGAGTGGTGGGTAAGGGATGAGGAGAGAGAGTGAAGCAAAAGGGGAATATTACTGTATAAGAGTGTCATGATTGCAGTATAAATGTAACCAACTACTGGTAAGGTGAAGAAAAATAATGAAAATAGCTAAAAATAGAATAAAAACAAAAAAGAAAAAAATATTACATTTATGATTGTATAGTTCACCACATTTTCAGAAGTATTAGTACTGCACAACTTTAAAATACGGTATCTTTTAGCAATTTTTCTGTTACATTTTTTTCCTTTGGAAATGGCAATTGTAGCTTTCTTGCCTTACTGTATGTTCTGTCTCTTTCTTCATGAGCTAACATACAGTTAATTTTGCAATAGTGATTGAGTCTTTGCTTTTGAAAACTCAGAGGTTATAGCCCCTTACCCAATACATGACTTGGAACAAGCCTTCTCAAAGGATGTCAATGCAAGTCTGCTCGGAGTTCAAGCTAGAAGCCTTCAATTTATTTATGAAACTACTCATACATTTTTCAAAAGTCTTGAGCACATGAGCTCAAAGTTAATTAAACATTGTTAAAATGTCAAACAACTTTCAGGAGATTTTGAAGGCAGTAAAGGCTGAGCTTCTAAACATCCAAAAATTTTATGTTGGACAAAATCCAAAGTGCAATATTTTTCGTTCCAGAAGCCAAAAGATATTTGTTGTATTGAAGAAAATTTTTATGTCTTTTCAAGGGTTTATGACTAGACAGCAAATGTTTGTATTTATTTCAAATATTTTATGTTTTACTTGTTTATAGAAAGATAAAACTTAGTCGCAAAGTGGGTTCTCTGTGTTTTATCTTTCCTTATTTATTCCTCAGATTTGAGAAAACACTTGTGTGCTTAGAGAAGTTGTACTGGTTCTAGTCTTGTTTTCAAATTTATCAAGCAGTTTCACAATAATTGATCATCAAAACGGAATCATTTTCTTGCTGTCATCTTTATCGTTTCTGTTTTTATTTTTCTCCTATACTTTGCAAGAGGCATGTATATGTTGCAACCCCAAATCATTGGTTCTAGCCCATTGCTACTACAGTGAAGGAAATTTTATGTGTTTATACTGTAGGATGAGTGGGCTGTGGGACTTGGGCGTGTCCTTTTACGGGTGTACGCTGTGGGACCTTTTACAAGTGCTTGAGCCAGGTACCAATCCAATCCATCTTTTGGATCCTCTTCTTTGAAGAGTTTGGCAGAAACAGGTGCCATTTGTACATGCCCAAGAGCCTTTTATTATTTTGCATACTTCCAGTTCAGCATCAAGATTCCCATATATCGTGGTATATGAGGTACAACATATACCAAAATGAACAATGGGCTAATAAACTCGAACAACAGCAGCAGCAGCAGCAGCAGCAGCAGCAGCAGCAGCAGCAGCAGCAGCAGCAGCAGCAGCAACAGCAACAGCAACA
>WURT03263872.1:0-25722 GCA_009936505.3 Holothuria glaberrima | reverse complement strand
AGGGGGGGATTTTACCCACCTTCTTTTGGAAAGGGGGGGACAAATCCCCCCCTTTCCCCCCTTGACGGAAACCCTGATGATAATAATCGGTGATCGGTAATCAGCATCGGCCCGATTATGTTATTGAGTAATCGGTAATTACTGATTATTGAATAATCGGTGGAAGGCTACAAAAAAGTATATTGACCTTGCAAATGTACCATATTGGAGGTCTAGCCATGTGTAGGAAATTTTTGAAAGTTGTATAAGTTACGATCGTGGAATTTCCAGACATTTGTTCTAAAAGGGTAGTGGATGTTGTGGGGAAAAATGTGAAAGGCCAAAAAAATTGCGAAATGGAAATCAACCATGATCGGTTATAGACCTGTTTTTTTCAACAACTGGGTTTTCAGTTGAGCGAAAATTTTGAAATGAAATCAAACTGAAACCAGTTCCAACCGGTTTTTAAATCAAAACAGGTTTTATGAACAGCCTAAGCCCATATATCATTGCACCTAAAGCATATAAGCCAAGTTGACCTTCTCATACAGGCATAAATTTTCATTCAGTGTTGATCCAACTTGGTTGACTTTTTAGCAGACAATTGAAGTCTATATTAATGCAGGCCAAGTGGGGGAGGAACAGCCAAATTACTAACGCTACTCGCACACCTTTGCGATGTTAATCACAATACATAATGAGCTCTGACTGATCGTAGTCACAACACGTGCCAAACAGAATGTGTCGCGAACACAACACGATATATTACGAACACAATACGATGCATCACAAACACAACAAGTGCACATCACACTGAAACAAGATGTCGACAGAAATTTTGAGCATGTTTAAAAATGTTTGGCTGTCTGCCAACAAGCATGATCTGTTCAGGATGTTGTTCAATGTGTTACGATGTAAGCCGAGCTCATTACGAGATTAGTACGTGCTAAGGACGATATAACAAGAGCTCAAAGGCAGTGTCAGAGCTCGTTATATATCGTGTTTAACATTGCGAAAGTGTGCGAGTAGCATAAGAGCATAAGGGGGAAAACCTCAAGCAGGACTGGAAGTGATGCACTTGAGAATCCTGCAGTACAGTATATTATGTACAACAGGACAAACTGCACTCTTCTACCTCAGGACATTATGCACTGCACTAGGACCTTGACAGCTGTATTGAATTCTTGCAAAGAACTGTATAATTTGTGCGTCAAGTTTTGTTGACAAGAAAATTCATCGCACATTTAATAAAACCAACATGATCAAGTGTAGAGACTGGTTAGCATCACATTCGTTTCTATCCTTCAGTTTGAAAACAAACATTTGGTTGTTATGTTGATATGGGTTCTTTTAGCATGGTAGATCATTTGTGACAAATGGATGTGTCAAAGGCATTTCAAAAGTTAGTGAAATTGGTTGTAAAATTTCTCCTGCCTCTGACCTTCTATAGTATTTGTGGTACAGCTCTGCTGCTTATTTTAGAGATGGACGATGAGGGTACAATACTGTTTATTTTAGCTTTGTTGTGTGCTCAATCAAAACAAATTGATAAACTGGTTTGAAAGGTATTTGAATTATACCAACAGAAAGGTGGTACACATATCTTGTTCTGCAGTCAAGTGGATTGTAGGGATAAAGTAAAGAGCATTTTTTGAATACTTTATGTCTCTAAGGCAAAGAGGATAATCCTTTAATTTGAATTTTATGTGTGTATGGTGTGTTTACAGAATAATCTAATTCAGATGAGGAGAGCTTTGTTCCGTGGTCCGAGAACCTGAGTTACCATGTTGGTGTTTTAAATGCAAAAAGCACTGAATTTGGCATTTAGTCTATGGTGTCGGTATGCAGAAGTTTAAAACTGCCAAGTAGCAGTTTAGTTGGCATTTTTACATTTGAATAAAAATTTTCCTCTAAAATGCATGTTTTTCCTCAATTTTAGTAGAAAACTGTGGTAAAACCCATAATTTAAGGCCATAATACCGGGATGTATTAAAACTTGGCCGGCCGGTGTTTGTAAAAGCAGCCCTGTAGTTTTATTACATATTGAGATTTTTAAAAAATGGGAGTTTTAATGGCAACAAAGTTTCATTTCGTATTTTTGGACTATTTTATGCCAACTTTGGCCAGTTGCCTCACAGAAAATGTGGTAAATTACTGCATGTAAGCTGAACAATAGACACCTACAAATCCTTTTAATTAATATCCAGTGTTATCCAGTGTATTTATGTCCCTTCAGTTGTCTATCCACCTCAGTTTGAGGTTGCCTTACATGAATATCTCCCAAAAATCTGACAACCCTGAGCTGAGAATTCAGACAGTTGTGACTGAGTTGAGAGAAGCAGCAGATACTTACTAAAATTTGACTTCTTTATTTGAGAAGAAAATCCTATATGGAGTCAGACTCTCTTAGAATTGTACTCATGTATACTCAGCAATCATAGGGACTCAGAGCTGATTGCTTGGGTGCATAATTTATTGCCATGGTGTGTGTCTGCAACACAACTACATTCTTTCCCAAAAATATATTGTAAAATTATTCCGTGTTCAGGTACATTTTACATTTTCACTGAAATGTGCATCTTAAAAACATCAGTAAGTTGCAGCATTGTGCTGTGAATTTTCACTCATAGAACTTTCCCAGGGTTGTGTACATTTATGTAGAGCTCCAGGGGACACTAACAGCTGCTGTTTACTATAGCAACATGTTGTCAAATGTACAGTATCAATAGACCCTTTGCAAATACTTCTAATTACCTCCTATTTACATATGTAATTCCCCACCTTGCCTGCAAGTACCATCTGGCATAAAATGTAGCAATTACAAAGGATTGTGGGATAGAGTTTGGGTATGCATTATTTTTTTTACTGGTATTTTTCTGTGGCCAAAAAGAATGCAGACCAAAATATCCCACAATTCTTTGCCATGCTGTAGCATATGGAAAAAGGTCTATGACTGAAAGAGCATTCATGTTGAATGCATTTTATTCATCTGGTGAAGTCAGCAAAAGCCTTCCATCAAATTTGTCCAAGGTACACTGTAAACTTGAGTGACTCCAATACTTTTGTAGTCTGCCTAGTTCCTTGGCCAAATAGTGCTCGTGCACCACCTCAGACATGTTTGGGAATACTGTATCTCTCTGTCTCTATATTAACAATTTGTGACTGCCCTTTGACCTAAATTGAAGCAATAACATCACTCTGATTGGTCAATAATAATAAATTGTACAGAGCTGCTTCCAGCTGCTCAGTACTTATATTGTACATAGCAGACATGCTGGCACACAGTAATGTGTGGACATGACCTTGAGCCATTCAGACTCCACGTAAGGCACATACATGTAGCCTTGTCTGAGAGGTGCACTGGAGAGGTAGGTTTTGTTTAAATTGTAGAGGGGCTGGAAGTACATTTAGGAGGGATATGAATTTGTTCTGATTTAGGGCAAGATTTGTTGGTAAGGAGTCTAAACTTCAGTTCAAAATGATGTCAGTGATGTCTTGGCTGCAGTTGACAGGCAATAAATTGTGATTCACTGGTGGACCTGCCCAAAAAGCAGTTTTTAAGGCATAGGCTGCCAATTGCCTTTGTTGCAGTATTTTGGCAGCCAATTAAAGCACAAGCCAGTGATAATACTGTAAAAAAAAACTAAAAGAATCAGTTTTCTTACAACCTTTCAAAAAGATTTGAGAAAAACCTAAGTAACAATCCTTTTAGAACTCATTTAGCATTTTTTATAGAGCCACAGCCCTAAGGGAGGTTTAGTCACTATTATTCTCCTGGCAAGGAGTTTGCCTTTTTGAAGTTAAGAAAACCCTCAAGCATAATAGCCAGACAAGGTACTGAGAGGGGGTGAGACAGCTTCCAGTGAGGGTGAAATATATTTTTAGGGGAGGGAGAAAAATACTATGAAAATACATTAAGGTAATGGGTAAATTTTTATTTTGTGGGGAGAAGCAGAATTCTCCCAAGGGGTGCCTCCTCCTGCCATCTCCCCCACCCCCTGGATATGGACTAGGTAGGGTTAATCATGAAACTGATACCATTTTCCTTTAGCCTTTGATACTTCATATGTAAATAAGTAGTTCACTCAAGTGTTTTGAGTAATTGGCCAATTCAAATGAAAATGGAACTCTTGATGCTTCTTCCCTTTTTCCAGTTGACTTTCAACCTGAAATCATATATCTTTTTACATATCACATCCTGTCCCAGAAAGTGAACAATAATTGTGAAGTCTGCAGTTGGTTACTGCTAGAGGGTGGCAAAGATTTGTGATTGCCCCCTTTCAGATTGCTGCTACAGCTAGGAGCAGGACATACAGTGCTATATACTCCCCAACTGTCATTACAGATAAGTCATATGCATGTTGCTTTTGCCTCAATCTATTCATGTTTTTGTACCAGATTTGAAGAAAAAATGGGATTAACTTGGAAAAGAAGAGGTTGAGACTTTTGTCAAGTAACATTAATCATGTAAAATTGGTCATATAACTGCTAATGTTTATAGAGACTAAGTGGTATCATGCCATGGAGGAGCAGAACTATACTTTTTCAGATTTTATGTGACCCAGTTAAATAGTAGATGAAAACATCCGTACTTTTGTGCCTGACCTGCGAATAGGAAAGAAACCACATTCTCATAAGTAGATATTTGTAACCACAGGGCTCCAACTTGACTTTCCCGCAGTTTAATGAGCTTTCGCACTGCTGCAGATTTTGTATGACTCTGAAAAATTCTTTAAGCAAGTCCCCTATCCTTACTCTAAACTCTCTGATCAGATGAACTTGCAGTTGGCAGAGTGCTATTTTTAGTCAGCCAGCCTAACAAAACACAACCTTTCTTCCTTTAAGAACATAGATAACACTGTCATGCAGGAACCTGAAAATAAGTTAATGTATGGACTTTTAGTTTTTACACTGCTGTTTTGTGACTTTGCTAAAGTATACTTGGGTGGGTTGCATGCTGGAAAAAAGCCCTTAGCTACTTTTCAGATTTCCTTCCCGTCATAGCAGGCATACGGGCGGGTATCTTGGATTAAGCCAAGTTCAATAGAATATTGTTTGTGTGCATTCACCCATGAAGCCACTCAGAAAATGTCCAGTGACCAGCACAATGGAAGCAGTGTGACAGTATTCTTCCATGAAGCTGAACACAGTAACCACTGTGGCTGTCATGATTTCCTTTTTTCTGCTTGTGTGATTCAACTTCCTTCTCCTTGTAGCATTTTGAGGTAGTAGCCACCCAGCTGGTATGGGTAGGAACCATTCATTGCTTAAAATGTGCAGAGTCTATCTCGCTCCTCATCACCTCAGTCCTATTTACATATTCCCCACCTTGCCTGCAAGTACCATCTAGCATAAAATGGTAGCTTAAGGATGGCGCCCTCCCACTGCTAGAGGGCAGTGTGGTGGCCACATTCTATGGCCCTGTATGCAGGCCTTATGGTACTCTTCACAGAAATTGGTAGTTGCTCATGCTTAGCTGCCCTAGATTACACAATTAGTCCCTAGCAGTTAATTTTAATACTAAAGAAACAGTCTCAATCCCCGAGTTTGTTTTAAAAAATTTGATAAATTAAATCTTACAAATCTCCTTATTTGGCTCACATCTTTCTTTGATTATATGTTTCTGTTTAAACACAATGAATACTGAAGGTAAACCAAGGAGTTATTCCCAGCGCATGAATTTAAAAATAAGTGCAAAAAAATGTTGTCTTGTCACATGATTGATAGGAGCCGTTTCTGAATTAGGATGATAGAGTACACCGGACATTCAAATTGAGGTGACTGCATTTTCCCTTTAAGTTGTCCATTAACCTAACCTGTGTCTTTTATATTGGGCAAGCTAAATACAAATATCGCTGGTTCATAAATATTTACTTCAAATCTATTACGGGAGACGATATTATATTAATAGCATTTCTTCTAGAACAGTGACGATTGTCTTCAATCATGAAAACAGTAGAACCGTGGGAAGCATGAGAGTAACATTTAATTCAAAACTATGCAATATCTCAATTATTAGGAAGCAGTATGGGAGAATGGTAGCAGAACAAATAAATAATCCATGGCTTCGTCTCATGTAGTCTTCCAGTCTTCCACCGGTAGCTCAAAAATTCTTTCCACCTTTACTCTATGACAATATGTCATCTGAATTGGATTTGGAAAATGCTCATCTCTGTTTACCACATAGGAAATTAAACATTGTATGAGCATACTTGATTTATTTTTCGTTTTATTGTCATCAATCCTGAAAATCATATATCCAGTCATTATATTTTTACATGTTACATACATTGACTGTAGTAATACTTTTCAGTGATTAATTCCAGAGAAAGCAGAACTACTCAACTCAGTGACAGGGGATTGAATGCCTTTCAGTACTTGTAGCCTAGCTGCCACCTCCTCAGTCACCTCCCACTAGAAAGCTAATGAGTACAAAATATAAACCTCTGCAGTATTTTATTCCCCCATGAAATGTGTAGCCCCCCCAACCCCATGTAAACTTTACTGGCTACACCATTGTTTCAACTCATAAAGTAGAACAGTCTAGTGCATTTTCCTATTCAGACAATGTAGTACTGTACATTATGAAATTTGTTGTATGTAAGGTATTCAGTAGGGGTTGTACAGTAAATGTATTATTCTGCATTACATAATTGAATAAAACATGAAGATTATTTTAGTGGAAGGCTTATCAAATCCTTTTAGACATTACTGTCACCAGCTGCTAATATTAGCACTTAAAAATTCAATGAGGTTTCTTAAGGGTACCTACAGACTTCATCTTCTGATATAAAAGTATTTACATACAATATATTCTAGTCGATGTTGTTTTATGGTACAATATAAGTCCTTTTTATTAATGCATGTTTTCTCTGAATTTGTCATGGAGAGTCTCTCAAATTTCTACCATTGATCTTTTCAAAATTGGTGTATTCATGTTATTATTTTGTGTCTTTGGCAATGTTAACATCATTGCATTACGCAGTAATTTACTTAGCACCATTTCACCAGCTGTTGCGGTTTTCAGTGGAACCTGCTTCACTGGGAAATTATTGATCATTGAGCCATCTTCAGCTAAATACTGTCAATACTATGCTTACATTGTTGAGTCATGTCTCATTTAATGGCCTAATGATGCATTATGTTCATGGGGCTAAGTTGTGCTTTATTGTAAAAGACTTGTCATCATCTCTTAATCAGTTTGTGGGGGCACTTGCCCCCTCAGGAAAATCAATGACGTGAAAAAAAAAAAAATATTGAAGGAAAAAAAAATCAACATTTTTTTTATGATATAGGTAAGAATTTTCCAGAACATGAGATTTCAAAATAGAAAATGATTAGATGCAACTCACAAGGCCTAGGAAGTGCCATTTTTAGCAATCTGGGAAGCATTTTCACCAAAATTTACTTGGCACTTCCTGCCAAACTATGGTGGTGCTACGCTTAGATAGTTTGCCTACAGGTTTCACCCCCTGGCAAAGTCCTGTAAAAGGCACTAAATTTAGCAATTAAGCCGCTCTTTTCTGGGAGTTAAAAATTACCCCTGAGTTGGTAAATTAAAGTTTTGCCACCACCCCTGAATTTTTTCCGCAGGCACCGATGGGTAAGATACATAACTGAGTTAGTGCCCTAGTGCATCCCTGCTATATTTGTGTTTCTTTTTGGCATTGTATCTAAATGAATACTTAAAGAATTTACAGTGTTATAGTATGGTAGTACAGTAACAGAAGGTATTACAGTAGATGAAAAATGTGCCCTCGACAGATCTCATTAAGTGTCCAGTTAATTATTTCAAACGTGTAATTAGACTAGATTTATGGTTCACTGCAAACTAGAACCTGGTTGGTTATCTGGAAGAGTGATTTAGCCTGGTCAAATCTCCGTTGCAACATTCTGAATAGATAGCCTGGGGAGGGATGTAAGGGGAGGGGTCATCCCCCCTTCTGTTTGGAAAAATTTTTCAGTTTGAGAGGTGCCTAGATGACAAATGGTGCAACATTTCACCCAAACTGACCTTACAAAGAGATGAGAAGTACAATTTGTAAAGACTGAATCTTTGCAAAACTGAATCAATGTGGTGTCTTTGAAATGAATGTACCTATGCAGAAATTGTTCTTCAGATGTGTTTCTGCGACATTTGTTTTCATTGTGCGACATTTGCCGCACAATTTAGGGTTATTTAATCACTGATCTGGAAGTAAAAATTCTTGTATTGCTTTGATTTTAGCTGCCTGGAATTTGCAAATTGCAACTAGCACTCCACTTTTCCTCTACCCAAGTTATTATTACAACACTGGATTGATATACTTCTATAACAGTATGTGATACATTTCTGAGGCAAAGTATTGAAGTCAGTTGCAGTTTGCATTTTGTTACTATCTTTGCAAGGTTTAACTTTCTCAGATATCTCTGTTGCAATGTTACCCTCATCAAAATTGTAAAGTAATATCTACAGAAAATGTATGCCTCTGTCAGATGTATGAATTTGACACCCTGTCACAAATCCCTTGTTTGCTGTACATGACACAACAGCTTGTAGGTATACTGTTGTTGTTCATCCAAATTATACTTGGAGAAGACATTAAGATGTCATTCATTGTCTTCATATCAATCCTTCTGTCTGTCAATATTTACAACTTTGCATGTTGCACTCACCATATAGTAAACAGACATCAGAACTTTTATTTACGATTGACATGTAAATATTCTTCCCCAAGAAACCAGTGCGCATCCTAATGTTTCGTTTGTTGTTTTGTGTGTGTAATATTGCTGTTGATTATATCAGCAAGGTGTAGCAAATAAGAAAAATCATCAGGTTTTCATGAACTGTAACAGTTTTAGGAAGTCAGATGAACTTTATCATACTTCAAAAAAGACCTAGCTGAGCAGAAAATAATTTTTGTAGAGAGATAAAAATTAAAAGAAAATAGAAATGGGACTGAATGTACAAATAAGACGTATTTCAGTGGTTTTCTGTACAAGCCTGCTTGAAGTGATGTAACACGCTGAATGGTAAATATCCGTTGAGGGTTCAAGTACCATGATAAAGGGTAGATATAACTAAGTACTGTACATGTTGTTAGTTACTGTGCATGTTTGTAGAAAAGATAGGGAAAAGGTTAATATGTTCAGATTTGTGCAACACTTGTTTACAAATAAATACTGTAGTTCAAAAATGTGGCTGGGCTTTTTTATGGCAATGGATTTGTTTACTTGTTTACAGTGGAAATCAATTCTGATATGGGGAGGGATTGGTTCAAGCATATTGTGTCAGCATTCACAATGTTGTTTGAAGTCTGTGTATTCATTTGACTATGCAGACATATACAGTACTTGCCCCTCACTTCACCTGTTATGTATTCTCCTGCTTAGCAGCCCTACATGGAGTAGTTTGCAGCAGAGCTGTCATTTGGCTGTTTCTACCCCTAATGCAAATATTGCAAATTTGGCCTTGATCAAATGTTTAAAAAATGATTGTTTAGGGCATGGAAAAGTTGTCATTTGGCTGTGAGAAATCTTTCGTTGTAGTGATGTAGGCATTATAATCAGAACTTCAATTCGGCCATAATTTTGGGAATGTAAAATGTCCAAATAATCTGGCAGCCCTGTTTTGAAATGGAGGTGGTAAAGTGTCACATTTTCCATGTTATACTTTCTTTGGTCGCAAAGAACTGATCAATTTCTTGCCAAATATCTTTGTGGGTTTTCTTTATTTTACAAGTCCTTTTAAAAGTTGTACATTCATAGCAAAGAGTATGTAGACAAAAAGCTGGTATAAGTTCTCTTTAATTTTAGTCAACCTTGTGAATTTTATGTGCTATTTCATGTAGAATTATTTCTTTTTAGGTGGCATGATGAAATTGGAGGTGATTTTGAGCTATCCAACTGAGTGACAGCTGCAATGTATACAGATGATAAATTCCTATTAGTAGAGCATGATCATTAACACATTCCTGAGTAGGGCACATCTGGGATACTGGAGCTCCAAACCTTTAGCCAGCTAGTTAGATGACTGGATTATTAAGTTTGTAACCTAGCACTTTGAGTATGAAGCTGTCAAACAGCTGCAGAAGAGACCAATGAATAGCCCTAAGAACTGTCAACACTACTTGTAGGTGACTTTGCAGAAAGTATTGTACTTGACTGGATTGGCTCATGTGCTGGGATAATAGTGTCATCAGAGAAATTGAATTTCAGTTTGATGGTCAGAGCTCATCAATACCCTAGAACAATGTGTAACAGATGACAGATGGCTTATTAGGATTAAAGTTTGTGGGGGGGGGGGGGGTTGTGGCCTTACTTGGCCATTGTGAAGGCATGAGAATTTTGAAGGGCCAATTCTCTCATCCCAGAGAGTTAAAATTTTCAGGAACATAAGTTTAGCTTTTACCACCCTTCAGTGTTAAAAAAAAGTTGCTGCACCTCTCAGACAAAGCTGCAGGAGCATGTACTGAGTTTAGGTTATTCTCAGACCATATTCTGCAGAGTAAATGACTGTGTGCTATTTTAATGGTAACCTAACCTCACATTACACTGATCTGCACATGTAATCATTGACCAATCTAAGTAAAGTTGTTTGCATTATGTCATTCAAAGTGCAGTCAATTGTGACTAGAGATACACAGGGGTTTAATTATATTTGGGATAATGGACAGCTATTTTAGAGGTATGGGGATATGCCATGAAAGAGAACCGCTTTTATTAAGGATTCACATCAGAAAAAACTCTATTCAGTGTAAAAAGATGTATTAGAAGTGTGTAATTATTTCAAAATCTTGTACCATCATCAGGATATACCTCTTTAAAGTTTGGTGATTTCTGAAATAATTCTTTACCTAGATGCAAAAAAAAGTTGTGTAGTTTTGTATGGTATTAATTAAAGCTGTGATGGTTAGTCCAAAAGCAGAAACCGGTTTCTGCGGCCGCTAAAACTGGTTTTTAAATCACAACCAGTTTTTCAAAAAGTGCATTGATGCTGCATATGTACTGTATATGAGGTCTAGCCATGTTTAGGAATTTTTGGAAGTTTTATAAAAGTTACAATTGACGAATTTCCATACATTTATTTCAAAAAGGTAGCGGACTTTGTGGCAAAAAAAAAATGTGAAATGCATGGCAAAATAAAATTTTGAAACAGAAATCAAACCACAATCTGTTATAGGCCTGTTTTTTTTTTTCAACAACCGGTTTTACGGTTAATTTCGAAACTGAATCAAACCAAAACTGGTTTTAACCAGTTCTCAAATCAAAACCGGTTTTGTGAACAGCCTTAGTATTAATATTACTTTTGGTATCCCTATACAAATTATATGTAAATGCTATGCTAGTAGATAGTCTGGTGAGTGATGGTGGTATTTCTGAAGTAGACAAATTTTAATTCCAAAGTAGAACCCTCTGAAAAAACAATACTACAGTTGTCCTTGAAATAAAGGTTACAAAGGATAACATTGGCATATTTTGTCAATCCTCCTTTTGCATCACAGGTTTGCATATTAGCCAATGTGCAGTATAAGCATGATGCATGAGTAACATAGAAATTACTCCAAAGACCCTTTTCCAAATAGCAATTGCAAAGGATTCTGGGACAGAGTTTTGGTACTGTGTCATTTTTGTCAATGATATTTTACTGTGGCCAAAAACAGCATACCAAAGCTCTATTCTATAATCCTTTGTAATTGCCATTGAAAAAGGATAAGTGATCTATGTGTATTTTGATGCAAATTAAGCCTTTGCACCTTTTTCTATGTTTGATATTTTTAACATCAAAGGGCCAACTGTGTCATTTTTATGTCACTACACCTCTAAGGGATCAACAATATGATTCTACAAATCAAACCATTGAGAGTTCTTGGCTAAGATTTGAGTAATTGGTTTGTAAGACATAGGCATATTGACAAATATTCTGCAAGAGGTGTGGAAGGTATTTGTACTGAAAATTTCCAGTATTACCAAATCTCATGACTTGAATTTTACCCTAAAAACAACATGTTGTTTTCTTTACAATGTTGTTTATGCTAAGGCCCCCAGCCCCCAGCTCCATATGCCTGTGTTGCTTGGACAGGAGTAAACTGAGTCATGAGGAAAATATTGTTATCAACTTTTGCTGTAAACACTCTCAAAGAAGCTTCCAATGTCTAACTGCATAAACGTGCCAAGAGTTAAACCTTGAAATTAATTACAGTATAATAATTTTTTTTGAGTACTTGGGACAAAGAGGAATAATTTTGTGTTCAAACTTGCATCGTGCTCTGTTTTGCTGTTACCTTAGTTGCACCTTTTTGAAAGCCCAAACATTTGGCTTTAAAATTAATGTGGCTGCATTTCTACAGCATTTTTACTAGATCATATATCAAAACCACATTTGACAAATGCTGGGGCTTACTGTAGGCTTGTAATGGTGTTTGTTTTTGGTCAGTGCATAGTTAAGTCACAATTAGTGACTTAGTTCAATGCAATTTATTTTAAAACAACATCAATATGTTCTGAAGTAGCAGTGACATACCTCCTCATCTTTTGTCTTTCAAGAGGACCCTCAAACCTCTGTCTAATTTTGCTAGCCTCACATTTTTGTTTCATTTTTAGTTTTTTTTTAGCTGGTTCATCAACCTTCAGAAGATGCTTTTGTCTCCTGAAGATGATTCTGGTTATGAAGCTTGAGGCCTGTTTTTCTTGCATGCTGTATTTAAACTAAGTACTCTGCACAAATTTGTGCAAGTGCCTCAGAACTTAGAGGGGCTCATTGAGTTGATAATCTATTATTTTTGTGACAATTTTGAAGGAAATCATTGCATGGCAATGCTTCTAGTTAGCCTCATTACTCTTGTATTACCTCTTGTAGTTACCGAAAATGTGAGATATTGTAGTTTTTGTTGAAAGGGGTTGCGTATGATTGCGTATGATACCTAATGGTAAAAAGTGTCTGGTCACAAATTTATCATTTATTACCCTCTCATTGCCATTTCAGTTGTGAGTCAGATGTGCAGAATCTCTTAGTTTGATCATTTACCATCAAGATGTGAGTAAATCTCAACAGGTGTGAAAAAACCATGAATTTTGTGAACCAACTCAATTAGACCCATTAACATAGCCTGAATTGCTCATAGCCAGGACTATGGTTAGCTCATATTTTGTGTCTTACTATGAACGATTCTTCTGATGGTCATTATTCAGTTTGGTTTGAAACATATTTACATTGCAGTTTTACTACACCATTAGTGTTATTTGCAAACCTGATTTCAGTCACAACACAGACTATCCAAGTTTCCTATTTTACATAAATCTTAAAGTGGCCATGACATGAAAAGTTACACCAATCAAGAATATCATCTTCTAAAAGCTGAGGGAAATCTGTGCTCAAAACTGTTTTAACTGCCAGGTCCTCACAGCTTCAACCAAAGTAAAGAAATTAATGTTTAAAAATCCGGGCCTGGAAGCTTGTCTCTTGAAAAAAAAGGATTTCACACTTATTCGATGATGGCGTCATATTAGGACAACCACTTGTGATGATTTGATCAACCGTACATGCGCTCCCGACTGGTAGCGTTATTCACATACACACAGACAGTACATGTTAGACAGTTGTTCGTATAAAATATTCGAAAACAAAGATATGGATACAATTACATGAATATGAATACATGGATATATGAGTAGGGAAGGGGTATATGGAGGAGTAACTATGGGGGAGGCAAGGTTATTTTTAACTTCTGGCAAAATCTGAGCATCTTTCTAACCTATAGAGACACACAAAGCATGTAGAAAGAATGCTTTAAATTGTGACAATGGCAGTGGTGGCGCCAGTGTGGGGGAAAGAGGGACATTTTCCCCCAAATTCCCCCAACTCAGCTCCTGAAGTATAGTGGTGTGACAGGAGGAATAGCCTTAATATTAGGAATCTTTGCACTGGATAATGTATTATATGCTAAAACCTCAGAGCTTCCGGGGGCTCCATCCCCTAGGCCCCCACTGGGGCTTTGCCCCTAGACCCCACCAAGGGCCCTAAGGCGATCCCTTGGACTCACCCGCTAAAGCTCGCGCTTCGCACTCGTTTTCGTTCTAGGTGCGAAAATCTTTTTGCCCCCAACAGTTTCTTTTGCCCTCGATTTTCCCCCACTCTAAAAGTCCTGGTTCCTCCACTGGACAATGGACAATACTGTAAAACTATTCAAAATTTCCCCAAGGGAGGGGTGCCCCTTCCCTTATACTACATTCTATCATTTACACTCAGCCTAGCAAAAATTGCCAAATGATGGAAATTTTTCAATAATTCTACCGTCAGTTCCACCCGTGCCACAAAGATATCACCATTTTACAGTTAAGTGGATTTACCTCAGCAAAAAATGTCAAAGTTATGGGATAAAATTCCCTTACCCCTCTCCTTGAAAGCTATACCTTCCACAACACTTCCCAAAACAATTGACTTTCCTCTACATGAGAATTTCTAATTACGTGAGTGTAAAGTTTTACCAAAGGCATCACAATTATGTATCAGGTCCATTGTAAAATGAAAATTTATCTCGGGGTGGTGGAATACACCACCTTACCTCAATCCCCACATAGACTCTTATCTAGGACAAACGCCCTGCTTGGGGTACAAAAATGAATGATCTGCTCGTGGTACTACCTATCCTAGATACGTCACTGGATTGTGCCTCTGTCAAGATTAATGCATGTCGGCACAATGTACATTGTATAAATGAATCCTGCAGCAATATTAGTTCAGTCAAAAAATAACACACATACGTATTTACAAGGCACCAGGTTGGTACCTTTCTATACAAGGTTCTGAGCAGGAGGGGGCAGCAACATGGACTCCCCTGACCGCAGGCTCAATCTGGTAGCGTGTAGACTGACGTAGCTCTGTGCATTTGATTGCTCTCTGACGATTTTGTACAAAATATTGTCCATTCAGCAATAACACTGATTTAAGTAAGCATATATGTGAGGTTTCCTAATATGACGTCGTCACATGACGTCACACGCTTTCCAAAATTTTTGAAGAACTGAAAATTTCAAGCCTCAAAAAGGGTGTTTAAATTTGCAGTTTTAGGAGTGAAGGAACAGGAATTTAATCACAACAATGTACGATATGTGTTTTAAAGAACATATTTTAATAAATTTGCACAGTACGGGCGTTGAATTTTATGGTGTCATTGCCACTTTAACATTTGCTCAAAGAAGGCATTTGTGATGTCATGAATGATTGTTATATGTTAAAAAGTTTAAAGCATGAAGTAAGTATATTTAGAAGGTGTGATTTACTTTTAGTACCTTTCAGATATTAAATAGGAATGTTTCCTTGAAGTAGTTTGAAATATTTAGTACCTCCCACTTTGGATCAGTTTACACTTGCAAAAGGAGTGAACTTACATAACCTTTGTCCTTAATATCAAGAGGTACAAATAGGAAAACTCGACTGTTTTCATGTTAGTTCAAATAATTTACCATTGCTGTCCTTCCCATTTCAGGTTTGAGTTTTTCATTTTATTGAGCTTTTTTTTTAAAACAGAAAGATACTCAAACATGCATAGGAAGTAAATTATCACAGGTTAATTTAATACCCTGTAGTTTTTTACTACCTTTTCATCATACTTGTCGCAATCAATGGGTTACCAAATGAAAACATGTACAACCTCCTTGATCAAATGAAAGCACGCTTTTATCACTTAGATCTTTGAATCCAATTTAGTTCATCCAGCTTTGGTAATTTCCAGAAAGTGAACACCTAAAAATAGCTAACTGAATTATCATGTATGCCTATTCCCCTTCTCACAGATCTAAATCTAAATTTCATTTAGCTGTTTGTAAAAAGAAGTTGCCAGTTTGTCATACAATTTTAATTTCTACTCCATTGGGAGAGCATTAGTTATGAAGTGTGGTGAATATTGCCTATAGTTCTGTAATACAAAACCAGCCCCTTGGAAGGGAAACGAATACTGTCTTGATTAAAGTTGAATCCAATCTACACTTACAAAACATCAGAAATCCTTTGTGGATAAATGAGATCAAATAAAGAAATAAAGTAACAAATCTGACAGAAATTGTTTTGTAAAAGATTTGGGAATAAATTTGGTGATATTAAAATTGACATCAGTTTTACCTGTTTTTCCTTTGTATTGATTTAATACATGGGAGAAAACAGAAATAATTGTTAAGTCAGTTGTGTTTAAAAGATTTGAATACAAGCATTAGCAGAGAATACTAGCCATGGTAGGACTGGAGTATTCCTTGGTGTATGCTAAATTGATTCTAATCTGATTAAAGAATAAGTTCAGTGAGCTATTCAACATGCTGAATGGTTTTACAAAATTCTATAAAAGAGAATACATTGTGCAGTTAAGCATCTCTGAAATCTTTGTATAGATGTTTTCTCTTGATGTTTTAATTGCATGTGGGTATACTTTATGGAGGATTTGTCTCTGAGTTAGTTAGTTAGATGAGGTTTAACGGCCCAGTTTCCAACCAATTGGTTCAAGTCGAGCTGGCCTTGGCCTTTTTTCCAGTTGTGGCTCACTGGCTCCATTGCTTATGCAGAGCATCACGCACAACGGCAGAAGGTTCCATTTTTTTAAGTCTTTGGTATGACTCAACCTGGGAATCGAACCCGGGTCTCCCGCGTGAGAGGCGGATGCTCTACCACTACACCAAACACGCGGTCACGATTTGTCTCTGAGACATTTTTCTTTTATTGAGTTAAGTTGGATAATGATGTTGCCATCATCTGTCAGTCTTATAGACCTCATAGAACATTGAAGTGTTGTTTTTGACCTAGATTTTATTTTAAAATAGAACAAAGTATTGGTGGGAGGTTGGAAATAGTTCACCATAATAGCTAGGGGCTAAGAGTTCTTTGATGTCAAAAGTATAAGCTGGTGATATTTCACAGAGGTCTAGATCCCTTGCCAAGTGTTTGCTGAAGCTATCCATTTATTGATATGTCTATGTTCTTTTCTTCATAATGGGGAAAGTAAAAAAAAAAGGAAAGAGGGATGTGAATTTGAAAGAACAAAAGATATATCTTTATTAGGTTTCACGAAGGGAGTACCTACAGTATGCAACCGCTCGAGACTGACCTGACAAAAAGACTGTAGGTTTATGTTAAAGTTGGCTGTGTTCTTATCAGCACACCCTCTCCTGACCTGTACAATATGCGAAGCATATGACACTTATTGACATTTTGCTACCAGAGGCTCCCCGCAGCTTGAGCCATTCAGGTCCTCAGTCCACTGCTGTTCTTTTATAGTGACTAGCTGAACAAAAAACTTTGTTCCCTGCACCTGTGAGAGGTCATGTTGGGTTTGCATTTAGCGATTTTTGTTTGCTTGTGGTGTTATTTCAGGAAGCTCTATTAATCGTTATGCAATGAATAATAAGTACAAATTGAGTTTAAAAGAGATCTAATGCATCCAAAAGCATAGGAAGTATGATGCTTTGAAAGAGAGATTTACTTTGACTGAAGTGTTGGCAGGATGGGGATGGAATAAGCAGTCCTCAATTCACAAACTTAGGAAAACATTTCAAAATTTAGTTTTTGATTTTATTCACATGTTGTTTGTGGCAAGAAAAGTTTCATATTCAAGATGAAATGAGTTTGTTTCATTTTAAATGTTTCCTTTGTCTCTGTGTGGGTAAATGCATACTAAAATATATTCGCAGTTATGAATAATACATTCCATGATGTCACTCTTGAGTTTTCATCACCCGGCCGCCTACTGTACTGTACCTAGTAGTAAAAGCTGAAAATACAAACTTGAAAGTAACCTGTAAAAATCCAAATTGTCTGGACTCCTTATATATTCTATAAGCAACCCTCATTGAAGTAAATTGTACATATACATTCATCTTTCTACAGTAGCAAGTAGGCTAGCAGGCTTGTCATGGATTTGATGTATATGGGTTCATTAGCATTGCTATTGTATTTTGTAATGGAGAACATTTACAGACGAGAAACACTGGTTGATCAAGCGTGTACCTTGTATGAACTACTGAAGACGTGACCGTGAAAACTGACGGACAGTGAACCCTGAAATACTGCAATACATTCCCAGGGTTCCCCAGTCCTTTACATGTGGTTGTCATGGATTAAAAATCTGTTGAAGTATGAAGAGTGGCAGTAGTCATTTCAGTATCGTATGCAAAAACTCGCCATGCATTCAAATATTCAAATGTTGCCTTCTTCACAGGAGCAAGGACCTACTGTAACGCTATGAGATTAGAATATTTATATAGCATTCCTATACAGTATTGTCTCCAGCCTTGCTGTAGTTTTAAAACTTTTCTTCACCAAAATTAACTCTTCACAGAAGACTAAATGTCAATTCAGACCAAACTGAAGTCTGCAGTGACCAGATGACCTAGATGCTTGATGCGGATATGTCATTTTAGTAAATTTTTGGTTTCGATCAAATCTAGCAAATTTCCTGGTCACTACGGTAGGAAGCTGTTAGAGACGGGGGGGGGGGGGGATTGAAACTTTTGGATTGGCATTCTGGAGGAAGGGTCCTAGGGATATTTGAGGGTCCTTAGATGCAATTTGGTGCATCATTTTGGACAAATTTTAAGGTAAATTACTGCAAATTTTTGACATTTCTTACAGAAGAGACAAATAAGAGGTTTTCCTCCTTGGAAATTGGGGGGGACTGAAGCATACTTCTGCCCCCACAAATTTTGCTGGGGGTTGGCATTCAGCCACCTGCTTCCTACACCCTTCTTTGAGTTTACTCACAGTTTTAAAAGCAAGGATTTACAGTGTACCAGTATGAAACCTCCAGAGCAGGTGTTGAGTATATGTATTCCTCTTTTGACGTACATACTCTTCCACCTGGGAACAATGACAGACATCATCCCATTTTGCTATATTCATGAGCCCAGTTGGATGCTTCCTCTCTAATGCTGATTGGTTTTGATATATTAATATTCATAGTGTATAACGAAGCTTCAGCTGTGATGTCTTGAGATCTATGCACTTTTACACAGTAAGTCAATGGGACTTCTTCATTGCGTGAGCTTTAAGTGGGCGAAATCACACACGAAAATCCCATTGACTGTGGTCATCTGATCAATATGGTAATCAGACTTGCTTTAGTCGAATATTTGTAATTTGTGTGTGTTGTGATCGTATATATGAGTAGTTAGTAGTGTCCAGTTTTTATGCAGTTACACAAAGAATTCTTGCAAAAGTTCTCAGACGTTATGTTATTACGAGTGCAGTCGATATAGTCGCATGAGTAAAACCTGTCTGCCAAGTGGACAAACCAATATAAGATTTTCCACTTCCATGTATGTGATGAATCCATTATGTATTCTTTACAGGATCATTTATTGAACAAGTTTTTATCTTCTCTTCTTTCCAGGTCAACTTGAAGTAAGTGCAAGATCAAGTGCAGAATATATGTTGTACATGTAGTAAGAAGTGTACTGGTTGATTTAAGAGCAGGTGTTTCAAGTTTTATTGGTGTGGACACACTTAACATCCTACATTTTAGTACTGACAAAAAGGAGGGGTAAGTTTGCACTTTTTTTAGCCTTAAATAAAGTGCATTCATCTCTCATACTGAACAGTAATGAGAATCATGAATTGATTATACAAGTGATAGGGTCCCTCTTTCTCTACATACTGTCAAGAAAGTTCAGTACGTATCATTTTAAATGGTTTGAATGAAATAACCCTCCAAATGAATACAGCTATAACTGAAATTTTGTGTCAGTCGTGACACATTTGTAGTACTTTACTGTGCAGAAGAAGCATGATGTATGTATTGTGGTTTATATGTGAGGCTACCTATTTGATTTCCCATAATGGCAATATGTGGGTGCAGATGAATCTAAATTGCATTTTTCTGTGGTAGTATTCATGATAAATGCAGAGGGCATCAAGACTAGTTAGTAGATAAGTATTGACTTTAAGCTCCACATTATTAAGGCCCTTTCATGCTGGGTTCAAAATAGATGCAATGTGATATGATTTGACCAAAATTTTGCAGTTATGTTATGACTAAAGCCCTGTCTACATGGTAATACATTTGGGCAAAAACATCATCATACATTTGTATGACGATGCTAATGGCAAAACATACGATCATGTGGACCACTTTCACAAAAACTTTGAACATTTGCCAACATGTATTAAGATGTTCAAATTTTTAGCTGCATGTTTCATCTTCCCAACAAGTGATCAAACATTTGTATGGCCATATTGATTGACAAATGTGTGATGGTGTAGATGGGCCTATAGACCCTTCCCACCTTGGCATGATGCAATGTGATACAACATGCAGCACTATGATGTAATGTTACAGGTGATGTTACGTGGCACAGTAAACAGTAAACTTGAGTTGAAAATATGTGATGTAATGTGATGTCAAGTGGCTCAGCACAAAGTGACAGGAATGAAATGGAGTTGAAAAGGTTTCAACTTTATTGCTTGTCACTGAGCAATATTTTGGTGCTACACAGATCATGGAATAGGATTGCCATTTTGTCAGATAATGTTGACTTTGGGGTGTCAGAATATTGCTAAGAGATGAAGAAATAGTCCCTTGTAGAGTCAAGGCTGGATAACGGTTTCATTGCATCATATTACATCTAATTGTCATGTTATGCACATTGTGAGGGGGCTTTATTCTTTTCAAAATGAATAGCCACCATGTACATGTTGGTCCTAGCTGTGAAACGTTCGGAGTGGAGAGGTCAGATAAAGATTAAAGACATGCACTTGTCACCCCAAAGTATATTTTTTGTGTGGCAGTATTAAAACAGGCCTTGAGTTTTAGATTTTCCAGGTGTGCTGCAAATCACACTCCTCAGGAAATTTAGGATTGCGGGAGGTGTGCTGTTTTATTAAACTTTAATAGATTTACATGAGTTCCCATTCTTTACCCAGGTGTGCAAAAAATCGCTCTTCTCACAGTGATTTGAGGTGAGTTATGGTGTGCGATCGCACTTGCACGCCTCAAAATTCAAGGCCTGATTAAAATTCTCAAGTTGTTGACTGGTCTTTGACAGCAAATTTTAAAAATTCAAAAGATGCACTGTAACTCCATCATATTTAACACAATGCGGAGAGTGTGTGGATTACATACTACAGCCTTGCATGGTCACCGCAATATGGCCTAAAGCAAGAAAATAGGTTTGAATCTGCACAAGGAGGAACTTTATACTGTTATGGGAGGGTGCTACAAGTTGCATAGTTGGGAGAATTGGAACTGTCTGGGATTATGAGATTTGCCCTTTAAGGTATTTGTTTCAAGCTTTCTAAATACCGTATCTACAAATTTTATCTCCATGAATTTGTCCACAGTAGCCAGACTCCACAATGAAGGGAAAGACAGTCACAATAATTGCAGTTATTTTCATCATTTATCTCATATTTGGAGCACTTATGTTTCATTTTATTGAGTCTCCACATGAGATGGAGGATATTGAGGAAGCGCGTAAAACACAAGTAGAGTTGATGGGAAACTTGACGCAAATGAACTTGACAGACGAGCAGATTGAAGATCTTGTGCAAGCCATTATGAAAGTTTCTCAGTATTTCCCAGATGTTATGGGAAATGAAACAGACCCAACTAACTGGGATTTTAGCAGTGCATTCTTTTTCTCTGGGACAGTTGTGACAACCATTGGTAAGTCAAATATTACAATTACTCTATCCTGAGTATTGACAGTGGTTTAAATCTACCTTCTCTTGTAGACTATTTTGGTAAATTTTGATGGTAGGAACTTGGTCTAGATGTTTGCCTTTTTATCACAAATCAGCTGCAAACATACATAAAGCATAAAAGTTTGTTAATTTGCAGCATTTTGCACTTAAAATGTCAATTGTCTGTGAAAGATCTTGAAAGGGGTAGGGGGAGACAGAGAAAATTTTGAAATCCAAGGTTATATTCATGGCAGCAAAATGTTGCAGTCCATTTGACACAGTTTTCATGTATGAGTGGGAACTGTTCAATGGGAATCTGGGAGCTCCTTCTCCAAAAATTTAAGAATTTGAAAAAAGCTCACCTCATTTGTTTTTGGAAATATGAAATAAATTGTGATGATTTCATTTCATTTGTGGGTCGTGGTTTTCATCTGTGCATTTACAGTATATCACATGTTGCAAAAGTTTGAGCTGTGTACCTTCCTTATTATCAAGCTTCTGGTTAGGCACAGATGAGTTTTCTGAGATGAGTCTAGCAAGTTTACATCAGTTGAATTAATTAAGAAGATACACATGTAGATCGAATGCATTTTTTCTGTAAAGTGTACTCAATTAACATCTCAGCATGGCAGTGTAGACGAGTGATCTAACAAGTAAGAAATTTTATCAGACAAGTGACCTTTTAAGGTATAATTTTAGTTCCTGTCTGAGCAATGTCATCATTAAAATGCTTACTAACACTAAGTAACACAAGGTGCTTTGTATGCAATATTCAAAATTAAAATAAAGAGCATTGCATGTTTTTTTTTTCCTTTGGCTTTTAACTGAGAGGAAACTGAGATCAATTGTATGAAGATGATGGATTACTTTTTGACAGCCTTCGGAAAGCTTCAGGAGAGATGAAACTGTGTCAATACCAATCAATGAAATCAATGTGGTGCCTTCGTTGTCACGAAGATGATAACATGTTTTGGCAAGCATGTTTCTTGCTTATATGATTTTTTTTTTGGGTGCTCTTGCATTGAAGAGATCTTCTTTATGTAATCAACCTGAAAATGTAGAATGTTGTGTTCCCAATCATTATTTGCCTACAGACCTTGCAATTGGCAGTCATGGCAAGTTTTCTATTTCAACTGCTATAATTATCATTGAATGTATGTGCAGAAATTTTTTTTTTTTTACTTTTTCTAAGCAAAAGGTAGCTTTTTTACTTATTTTACCATAGAGATATACATGTATAGGAGGAAGGGGATTGAGTTTAGTTAAGTCTGAACAGAGTGGAGAATGACATTGTAGTCACGAAATACAGTACGTAGTATGGTGCTATTCATCATAGATTCATCATAGATGGGTTTATGTTGGACTGTATTTTAGATTCACAACTCCTTTTGGGGAGTCTAATAGTGACTCCTTTCTTCATAGTATCCCTACTTTTGGGGAATTTTCAGTACTGTCAAAAACATGCATAGATTTGTGTGATTTTACAAGTTTTAATGAAGCATTATTGTAAAAACTGGCTATTTGATCTTTCTCTGTATTTGATAACAAGCTTTCCTTTCAGTTGAATGACAGTTGTCCAACAAAAACAATCCAGCAGCTCAGCCCTAGAAAAGCCTGTGTCAGGCCTTCTAGTATAGATACTAGCTACTCATTGGGTAGGCATAGCCAAATGGGGAGGTTGTTTAAATTTAGCACCCCACTCTTACCCTGACCCCATCCCAAGCAAAGAGAAAAGACAATTTAGGGCAAATATTGTTGTATTTGTGACACTGGCACTTAATTTTTTGGAAAGATTTATCTGATTGTTTGTCAAATAATGGAATTTTCAGGTCAATTAGTGCCACCTCCACAATTATCTCAAAATGTTTATACAGACTACCTGTAACAGGCACATATAAGTTTGGCCCACTGTAGTGCTTAAATATGCAGTGTTCTATAAAAATTGAAACATGCAAATACGATTCTTTTTAAGTCCCTCCCTTTGTAAGAGGCAAGCAGGGGACTATAATTAAAATCCAGAACCTTCAAACTTTGGCTAGTTGAACTTAGAATTTAGAGAAATTTTTGGCCTTATTTTATTATGTGTTATACACTCCTTGAACATTAGTGTTTGAGCTCTACTGCAGTATGGTCTACTAAATTATCACCTCCTATAGAAATTCATATTGTATACTGTCTGTTATTAGATGTCAATTCCTAATGTTTAACAATCTTGTAAAACACATTGCCTGACGTCAGTGGAACTTACAAGGTTATCTTATTAATGTTCTCCTGTTAAATTTCGTATATATAAATGTTGTTACCATGACAGCAGTAGAGTATATTTTCTTTTGTTTTGTGCAGTAGATGGGTTGGTCTAAAGAAAATGATATCTCACTCATTCTCCTGATATTGCCGTTAGGAGAATAACCATTTATACAGGGTTGATATTGCCTGCCATGATAATGCTTTGTGTCATAAGAGAACTTTCTTAAAAGAAGGGGTTAGGCTTAAACCAAGTTTTGATATATATATATGTATATATGTATATAGGTCGAAAGGTAAATAGTAGTTCTTTTGATCATGAATTTATATATATATAGGTATATATATTTCTCTAATTCCCACCTTAGGGTGAAAGAAGTTGTTGAAAAGTCGACCATAGGGCGAAAAAAAAAAAATAGGGCGAAAAAACGGATTCCCCTTAACATTTTCACACACTTTTTATATAGGAATACGTGAACGTGCGGTAACGTCCTTTTACAGACACAATCTATATGCTATTACTTCAAAGTGGACGAATTTACGGACACGTATCTGTTAACACGCATGGATGGCAGGCCATTGAAATATCGTTGATTATATTTTGAGGACGTTGGGGAGAAATATATCCTTATGTATTTTATTTTTTTTCACCTTAAGGTAGGACTATATAAAGACTTTCGTCTTAAGGGGGGAATTAGCATTTTATATATATATATATAACGCTAGATCGACCGGTTAGGCGAAAGGTCAATTCCGCCAGTACAAAATGCAAAAACAAAAACAATACAATACATAAGATTATATTTCCCCTTTTGGTTCTGAGATATACATGCATGTTATTTCAATGGTCCCTAAGTCCTTAGTGTTAATGGATACATGTACGTAAGTTGGTGTGCAGTGAAGTAATTGCATACACATTGTATGGTAAATCGGACTTGCGTATACAGTTACACATTCCCACATAAAACAGTGTGTAAAACGTTAAGACGAAACGTTTTTTTCACCTTAAGGTCGAGTTCTCCCAACAGTCGCATTTTTTCATACCATATTTCGCCATAATCCCAATCTATAGAAAATATATACAGATATATGTAACGACTGGTCATCTTTAAGTACTTTTTTGATAGAACTTCATTGTCAATGAGGACTCATGCATCACTGCTCAAATAATACTTACTTTTTATTGTGGGCATTGTTTTAGGAATCCATTCATGGTTGTTACTGATGAAATTGATTGGTTGATCATTGTTGCAAAGGTTGGCTAGGCCTTGTAGACAGAAATTAATGACTTCGAAATGGTTGTCAGTGTTGCAGAGCAAAGTACATCAAGTGGCTTTGTTACGTTTTTCTACGAAAATGATTCATCCGATGCAGATGTGTACTTTAGACTTACCATTACAGAGAAAACTCACATGTATCAAGATATATATATTGACTACATATTCATCATGTTTGTGCAAGAAATATTGTAATTTGTGGTGGTGGACTGCTCTGTTTGATTATTATCCATCTTATCTGACAGCTAAGTGGAAATCCATTTTGTTGAATTAGAAAACTAAGTTGACAAAGGAATTCCATGTAAGTCTACTTGTTTCAAAACAGTGACAGCCATGGTGGCATAGTATGAAGTGATGGTAGTTTTACTTTTTGCACTGCCAGCTTTTGTGAAATATTAGGGGCTAACTCCATGAAGTTGGGACACAATTTGTGACATATACGGTCCAACTTCCAAACAACCTTTTCATCAGTTTAATGTTATATCTAGTTTGCTTCAAACAAGTCCTGGCAAAATCAAAGGATTTCCAGCAAATATTAGGTAATGTCAGTGATAACAGCAGGTTGGCACTATTACAGCCACC
>WURT03263761.1:8143-25726 GCA_009936505.3 Holothuria glaberrima | reverse complement strand
GTCAACTTGACACAGCTTTCCCCACTTTGACCCAGATTTCAAGGTGTGGCAATCATGCAGGGAAAAGTGTGGTCCTGGCTCGCGTAGGTGAAAATTGGCTTCGCGAAGCATCAAATCGCTTCGCGTAGCGTCTATCTCGTTATGGGTGCGATGGCCTACCATACTCAGTAAAACGCGACACGAAGCTTGTGTCTTTCGATCTTTACGTAGCTCCGTGTAGCCTTGGTAAGGTAACTCAAAAGGGCCATTTTGGTGCATAAAAAGTAGGAGGGTTGTTGTGGGTTACAATTTTTGATATTTGGAGGGGATTTTGGGGTTAGAAATGTAGTTTTTGGCCCAAAATTGCCGCATTTTTGAAAAAAGCACTTGTAAACATTTCCCAACCTCTCTAACTCACCCTACCCTTGTCATTTACTCATATCTATTGGTAATTCTACGTTTAGATTTTTGTTATAGACATTTTGGTGTTTGAATCAACCAAATCGTACTTGTGGTTACTGAGTTACAAAATTTAAAACGAGGCTGGAATGTGGGCTTGAAATGTACGATTTTTGCTCAAAATTGACGCATTTTTTGAAATTGTACTTGAAATATCTCTAAAATCTCTACCCCTACCATTTATTTCATCTCACATGGTGTTTGTTTAGATTCTAATGTATTAAGAAAAAAATCTGAGTAGCCTGTCCTTTTTCTAAGTGCCTGAATTATTTTTTTTTTAATTTTGAGGTATTTTGAGCATTTTTTTTCGAATTTTTGCACATTTTTTGAATGTAAACTAATATTTAATGATATTATGTGAAAAAATTCCCATTACAACCCCCCCCCCCAAAAAAAAACAAAAATGGTGGCATTTGAAAGATCCATTTGTTGGCTTTATTTTGGTGGTTAAATCAGGGAGCTGTTATTTGGATTGAGATATATCGAACGCTTTAATATATGTTAATACTTTAAGACCCACTAGATCGAGGGGAGATTATCAACGATAAGCCGTTTATTTGGCGCAGGGGAATTTCTTTCTTTTTGTTTGTTGGCTACAATTTGATATCGTTCACCTAGCAACATCATTCAAGTCACGTAATCCTTTAACAAATAGCCTGCCCAGAACAATACTTTGATATGTAGGTTTGCGCCGGCAACACCTTTAGAGCAGGTAATATTAAACTCGAAACGACTGTTAAATTGGAATTGAAGAAAAGAGTTAGCACCTTCCTTTACCAGATACCGCATGCAAATGAGATGACAAGGTAGAAGTCTAACTTTTGTTACCACAATAGAAAAGTTACCGGAAGTTTCCTGAAATAACTAGATATACATTGTTGTTCATATTTCGATTTAAAACCTAACTGACATACTGTCATGCGCATCGCCGAGCCTCGAAAGGTACAAATATTTTTTTTATTTCCCTGACGACTGGCAATGTTGTGGTAATGGAGGAAAACCCCTATCCTACTGTAGATGTAGCAGACGACAAATCCCTTTTGTGTTAACTTCCTAATCCGGTGAAAGTCATGTAGAAATGTCAAGAAAGATACAAGCGACGGATTACCTAGTGACCTTGGAGGCACAAACCCCACTTCAAAGCGATGTATCTCCATCCAAATAACAGCTCCCTGGTTAAATGAAGGCTGGTGGGTATTGTATGACAAAGTTATATTTTTTTTTAAATGTTTACTCTGTTTGCACGGTGCCATCATACAGGTTACGGAAAAGGGTTAACGTAAAGTCTTGAACTGTGCTGTTTTCAATGAGCATGAGGAACGAGCCTGGTCCATTCGTCAGCTTGAGTGCGTGATGTCCTAATAAGAGCCCGCCTGGGGCGGGGGTCCGGGGACTTCCCAGGGAAAATTTAGGAGAAAAGGAATCTTCATAAGCGATTTTGCTGCCTCTGAGGGCCTTAACAACATTATCAGGACAATGAATTCTTAAACATTTTCAGTATCTTTTTTAAGAAGGTCATTTTTCATTTGGGGTTTGGAAATCTCAGCTAGGGGGCGACTTTCCCTTGCCCCTTGCAGGCTAGGAGACTGGTCAGTTTCTCATGATAACGTTATCGAGGCCCTAGCTTACTGTTACAGCATTATACAAATGTTTGTATCTGAACTCGCACCTAATACACAATACTTGCAACATTTACTCCTTGAGGGTAATAGGCAGTCGCCCCAAAATTTGCTTTGAAAAATCAGCATATTCTGGCAAATCTCCCCTTATTGCATTACATGTACCTCTGAAGACGATAGAACATAACTATTTACAAACAATAGGTAGAAAGTCTCCTTGAATTTCACAATTCACGAACAAAAATATTGTTACATGATCAAAATAGGCCATTCATGAACCTGTGGTGACGGGGAATACAAACTCTGATTGGGGTGACTGAATTTTCTCTTTAAATATCAATTATGTGCTACAAAATTTTTTACCCTTTTGTGAACAATGAAGTCTAGAAAAATTAAAATTAAGATATTAAAAGAATTACATATTGTACAATCTTTTCCTAATTTTGTTGACGTAGTCGTAGCACACAGTTAACAATATTAAGCTAGGAAGCAGTGTCAAGGGATGTCCAAATTACCTGCACGTAGGCCTACAGTCACTGTAATCACGGACGTAGGCGTAGGAAGCTGTGAAGCGGTGAATGATATTTCGGACCACCGTCCTGTGGGAAATTCTAAGGACAGTGGTGTCCCCTTCCCTTTGAAAAAATGTTTGATTATTTGAAGGTCATTGGATTCAATTTGATGCAACATATTGGTCAAATTTTAAAGAAAATTTTGGCATTTACACGGAGGGAACAAATAAGGGTTTTTCGTCCTTGAATTGAGGGTGGATACTTCTGTCTACTACAGTTTTGACGGGTGGGGCTGAGTCCCCCCCCCCGTTCTCCCCGCTCCCTACGCATGTGACCTGAATTAGGATGTATACTTTCGTAAATGAAATAAGAGACCTTTCCACGCCAGTAGGTTGTAGGAAAAACACCCCAAAACCCAAAAAAAGGAATCTCCCCAAACTTTTTGTGAAAAAAATACACAAAAAAAATCAAAATAAAAAATAACTGTTGAAATAATGCTTTAACTTTTTTTTTAGAAAATGTTCATATTTTTAAACCTATACTTATATACAGGTATATAGAATGATAGATAATTGAAAATAAGGAGGTACGGATAGTCCTCTTCCCAACAAATAGGCTAAGGACTTTCGCAGTAAGAAATTCAGTTATTTGTTGCTCAAGAATAATTTGTTGGCCCAAACTTTCAAAATTTCAAATGATTCAACCTCCGTAATCCTTGTAATGCATTTTGAGGAGATAAAACTGTTGCTGGAGTTTTCTTTGTATGTCACTATGCTGGTGCATTTTTAAACGCAATGTTTCCCTTCAAATTTAAGATTTCTTCCCCCTGAAAAGCATCCCTTGTGTCCGGGCCCGTAGCCACGGGGGGCATTTCGGAGCAATGCCCCCGTATCTAACATAGGCGCCGGCACGGGGGGTATGGGGGTACGTGTCCCCCAATCGAAAAAATCTTAAAATTTCGAAATGATCCCAAAAGGCGTTTAAGCTATAGATTTCTGTAGGGGGTGGGTGAGGTGTGTTTTCGACGGAGTGATGGATCTCTTGTAATCATTCGCTATCACAAATGTTTTTCAAACTATCAAAATTTTCGCAAATCCTTCGCAAATCCTTCGCAAACTATCAAAATTTTCGCGCGCTTCGCGCGCTTGAAACCTTACCACAATGTTGTTCTAATTATCAATATCTTCCGATAGCGTGTTCCCACGAACTCCCCTATGTCCTGGGCAAGTGAAAATTGGGTTAATGTCTCAACCACAAATTAGCCCTGCAAATCTGACCCGCGTTCATACGAGTTGACTTTTACCCTGGCAATGTGCAATTTCAACGTTCAGATTGATGATGGGTCAACCTCAGCAGCATAAACACAAAACCCATTGCTTCAAGACTTCTCCATTGGAAGTCACACCAGACACTTACCCGAAACAACAATTTGTAAGGCCACTCCATTCATCAACTCTCCAGAGATCGTTATTTATTTACACCTGTCAGAATAAGCCCGGGCTTGGCTGATCTAACTCCACCTCGAATGAGGGGCTTATTGAAGCCGGGCTTGCCGCGTTCACACGAGGTAAAAGTCGGGGTTAGATCGATAGGTGGAGCAAGGGTAGAGCAAGAGTGGGACAAGCCAGAGCTCGTGGGAACAGGCTACCAGAGAAGCACAGCAGCAAAAGTCCAAAGCTGTTTACAAATTACCAGGTGAAAGACTGACTTTTTATGTGGCATGTAGGTTTGTTCGGCAATTGAAAGTGTCTCGATGTAGATTCTGAATGCAGGTTTTGTCATGTAAATCTTATATAACGAAAAATTTCGGCGCGCTACACCCGCGTGCCACGGTTTGTAATCCATCGCATGACCTTTATTAAGGTCATAACAAATGGCACCGGTACTATTCTAATCACAACAACTTCAAAAGACAGAGCCAAACATCTGTAGGGGCCTTGCATCAGTACATGGTATCTTTCAATCTAATTTGTAGCACGATGTGGAATGTTGTAACTTGAACGTACGTTTTTGCGGTAATGCATTTTTCAGAAATTTTTACCGAACGCTTCGCGCGCAGCCATTATCGGTATAGATGGTTACTGTTAATACACTTACGACGAAACAGTACTCTGAAACGCTCTTGTTAGTTCTTCATCCCTTTTGCTATACCTATCAGGGAGGTCTAATATCTCCTTCCTGCACCTCCCCCTCCCACCCATTCACCATTGCTGGAAGCTGTTCGACCGGATTTTCGTTCAAAGTTAGTAAAAATACGATAGTTGTAAAGTGCGGCATCATACTCTGTATTATCATTTGTATGTCAGGTAATAAGCATTCAGTGGCGTATTTAGGGGGCCATTGGGCCATGGCCGGGCCTCCCTTACTGATGCCGTTTTTAGTACCTAATATACGTAAAAAATTTTAACAGAAAATTTTACTTCAAAGATATTATATGTGACACCAGATTGCATGTAAGGACACCTAATTTTTTAAAAATTTTCAAAGGGGAGGGGTACACCAACTCCCCTTAGACCCTGCACCTAGTCCGGTAATCACACGACATACTACATGACAACCCGTTAGAAAAATTCTGGCGACGCCACTGTAAATCATTATGTCATTATCCCCATTTTATCAGTTTATAGAATGGATTCAAAGCTTCCAAGAGCCGTGGAACCTACTGCCATTTTGTTTGGTGCTCAGCATAAGCAATGGAGTAGGGAAAACATACCAGTGAGCCACAACTGGCCGGCTCGACTTATACCAGTTGGTTAGAAACTGAGCCGTAAAACCTCATCTAACTAACTAACCAAGAGCCCTATACAGGTTTCTGCCAGCCTTACAGTAGATGCCCTTTTATAATGCAAAATGAAGCAAAGGGGAATGTGGGGCAATTGTCAAAGAATGTTTCTGTGGACGCCACGCACGTTTTCTGGCGTTAAAAGCTATCCCGAATAGAAAGCAGTACAGTAGCCAAAAAGAGGGGGCTTCAGGAGATTTGCTGACAACATATTTATCTCTTAGACACCATAGTCTCCTCTTGCACCTAACCAAAACTTAGAATTCACTAAATTATGGACATATCCCAGTCATATATGATCAGCTCCGAAAATATCCCATTTTGCATTTTGCATCTAATCAACCTTAAATTAACAAAAATTTCTCAAAGGGGGCCCTCCTCTTACACCCTCCCCCAGTAAGGCACCTTTATCTAGTGACTAAGGAAGGATCCCCACTGCTGTACAAAAACGCAGGGCACATAAAAACGGTGCAATGGCAGACATGGGAGTTTAACTGAGGTAAAATTAGGACATCATCGGTAGTGCCCTTCCAATCACCAGTCTGGCGGAGCCGTTGATAATTAATAATTAATAAATTAGGAGAAAAGTTTATGCCCCCTCAATCACAACGCTTTCCCCCCTAAAAATGCAAAGCTGGCTCCGGGCCCGCTTGTGTCCGATTACAAGCCTGGACCTGCCAAACGTCTTTTGATGCCAGAAAACGGTCTACATATTTTCAAGTAGACTACGCCGTCATGGTTGTTCCGACGGCTACGCCTGCATGGTTGTTCCGACGTCTCTTTATCAGTGGCGCTGCCAGACTTTGGTGACTGGGGGGGGGGGGGGCCCCACCACTTTTTGCTTAAATTGCCCGTTTACTTTATGTTCCCTGCGTTTGTGCACAGCGATAGGGACCCTTCCTTTGTCACTATATAAGGTGCCGTCCTGGGGGAGGGGCTTAAGGGGAAGGGGTGTCCCTCTCTCTTTTGAGAAATTTTTGTGAATTTAAGGTTGATTAGATGCAAAATGGTGCTATCTTCTGTATATTTTTGGAGGTGATATATATGATAGGAAAGTGTCCATATTTTAGTGAATTCTAAATTTTGGTTAGGTGAAAGAGGCAAGAAAATGGGGGCAATTACATAATGCTTACAATGGCGTTCTGACCGGTTGCCATGCAGTATGCTGCGTGATCGTCGGCCTGGGGAGGGGTCTAAGGGGAGGGGGTGTCCCCTTCCCCTATGAAAATTTTTGAAAACTTGGTTGTCCTTACATGCAATCTGATGCCACATATGCTACCTTTCAAGTAAAATTGTCTGTGAAATTTTTTTACCAATTTTAGGTACTAAAGAAAACCCGGTATCAGTGAGGGGGCCCGTGGCTCAATGGCCCATAAATACGAGAAGTAATGGTCGCGAGATTGAATGGATACCGTGACGCATGCGCGCGAAGCGCGCCGAAATTTTTCGTTACATAAGATTTCCATGACAAAACCTGCATTCTGAATCTGCATCGAGACACTTTTAATTGCCGAAATAGCATATATGGCACTCAAAAAGCCAGTCTTTTACCTAGTAATTCGTAAACAGCTTTGGACTTTTGCTGCAATGCTTCTCTGGGAGTTGCTATCGGAAGATATCGATAATGAGAACAACATTGTGGTAGGTTTGAAGAGCGCGAAGCGCGCGTTAAATTTTGATAGTTTGCGGGAGATTTGCGAAAATTCTGGTAGTTTCAGAAACATTTGTGATAGAAAATAATAACCATAGATCCATCACTCGGTCAAAACACATCTCACCCTACCCCCTACAGAAATCTATAGCTTAACTGCCTTTTGGGATCATTTTAAAATTTTTAGAATTTTTCGATTGGGGTTGGGCACGCGCCCCCCATGCCGGTGCCACTGCCCTTTATTTCTAAGTCTCTATACATCGACAAGTGTGCATGAAGGTCAATCATCAGTGGATGCGCTACGTGGGGGAATGAGGGGGCATTCCCCCCACAAATTTTTATTTTTTTCTATTCCCCGACAGTTGCCCCCCCCCCCCGTTTACCCACCCTTCCCAATCAGATCTCAGGATAGTATCCTGAGACTTATTTATTCACCCTCACAGTTTCCGGGGGCTTCGCCCCCTGGACCCAAGGGGCACTAAGGCGGGAAAGTATAGTAGAGAGAGCCTGACAGGTATAGAATAGCCAAATGTACTAAAATTATATTTTATTTTTATTTTAATCTTTGCATTTGATGATGCATTATGAACCAAAATATACCTATCCTGAGAGTTATCTATTTACCCAGACATATGCTAAAACTTCAGAGCTTCCGGAGGCTTCGCACCCTAGACCGCCACCGGGACTTGCCCCTGGAACCCACCAGGGGCCCTAAGGCGGGCCCCTAGACCCCACTCGCCAAAGCTCACGCTTCGCGCTTCGTGTCGCGCTACGAGCGAAAATTGATTTTCCCCCAACATTTTCTTTCGCCCTCTACTTGCCCCCAACTTTAAAATCCTGGTGCCGCCAATGGGGTCAGTGTTGGGATAAGGGTTAGGTTGTAACCTTGCCCTTATCTTAACAATGACCTCAATGTGGAATTGTCAGAATATAGAAACGTCGGAACAAATAGACGCCGGAATTAGGAGCAGTCCACGCCTACATAATGTCTTACAGGCATAGGTGTTGCCTCTACTTCCTTACACCTTTCTGGTTAATGTGAAAATGGCATATAACCGATAAAACAGTAGCGTTAGCATTGATCACAGCTGTCCCTACGTGGTCGGAAGAAAGAGGGTCCGTGTATCAGGGGGTTTGCGAATTCTCGTTACAAGGTACTTTGTTACGTCACGGTTTACGTGATCCATTTT
Organism: Holothuria glaberrima; assembly: GCA_009936505.3. Lineage (NCBI taxonomy): Eukaryota > Metazoa > Echinodermata > Holothuroidea > Aspidochirotida > Holothuriidae > Holothuria > Holothuria glaberrima. The sequence continues at coordinate 17,534 of WURT03263761.1, read as the reverse complement.
GAAGCACGAATCATTGACCCGGTGTAGTGTATCCTTTCCCTTTATTTTAAACTTTCTAGTGAAGACACGTGAGAACATTTAAGGACTTCAAGGACACGATTTATTTTTGAACACAAACAGAAAAGAGTGATTTGCCCATGAAAGGTGGAAAGTGTCCGGGGTCGGAATTTTCTAAAGCTGGCAAAATAAACATTACCAAAAAAGTTTACAAAAAAAGGAACGAGTAAATTGTTAATGACGTTTGTAAGACGTTGCGCTTTATTAGTGCTTACTCTACCAAGCACCGCCTGTACAAGAATCATTTGCTTACTGACGATGTTAATGGGCAAATCTCGTCATCCCAGCGGTTCCACTTATCAGATTATGCTGCCAACTTTTAACTCCTCCCATAACTGCTTAAAGCTCCTCCTTATAAGATACATACCTAAGTTATTTTAATGAAGGTTCATTGAACATCAATTATCAATAAACCCGGCAATCATCCTGACGTCAAATGAATGTAAGTCTCCTAGAACTTCAATACCGTCTCAAATGGGTAAATAAATGTCACCTCCCGAGAAGATCATCAGCAGGGGGGGGGGGGGTAAGAGGACTGGGATGGAGATCAATGGCACACATGGGGACCGTAGCCAGACAAGGGGTCGAAGGACATGTTTCAAAGAGGGCAGATGTAGTAATACGCATCAAGGCAAAGGTAATTTATCCTACACGGGGCTAACAATTTTTTTTCCAATGGGACCCTTCCCTTGGCTACTAGCTTATTACACATGCAGGGGGTGATATAAATACATGATGTATATACCGATTTTTGTACGATTAATAATTGGATTTTGGGTCTCAATGCAAAGGGAACCCTAAGACAGAAAATTATATATGTTATCATGAGAGAGAAAGAGCTTGGATTGGGGAGGGAATTATTTATATTAAAAGGCAAACAGCGGAGCCAGCTTCTATTTATACGACACAAAGCAATACTATGAGGGATAACTGCAAACTACATAACATTGTAATACTGAAACTTTTCCCCTCATAACCGTTTTCATAACGTCCCCTAAAAATCGAATCAGCCCTTCAAAATCCTATTGCTGCGAAACCCCTAACAGACCTACAGTACCCACATGCGTAAAGTTCAAAGTCATACAAATGTCCTATGTTGATATACTCTGGTCACAACACTAACAAGAGCTTTATCCAATGCCAATTGAGGGTCAAGCATAGGTTGAACCTCAATAACTGACACAAAAGCTATAATACTACAGGACAAATTAGGTAAACAGTGAGTGACCAGGTTGTATCATATGTGAATTGCCCATGTTTGGAGTTTACCTTTCATATAAGCTGCTTGTGTGTAAACTGGATCGAAGGACAAATCACCAGGTTATATGCATAAAATTTTCCCATTTTCTTCTGGCTTCTCCATTTTTTGAAGTCAATTAGCTACACCTCCCAAGTCGTTACCAAGATTTAATGCTCGAGGCCATGTTGAGCCGAGTATGCTACTTTGTGATTTGTAGTCTGTTTATCTGAACTGTCTGCAATGCAAGTTGCTTCACTACATCATATTTGACTGATCTGCACCAGCCTTCATTGGTCAGTCAGAGTGGCTCATACTTGGTAGTTTTTACTTGAAATTCATGTCAATAAAAGTGCAGTCATAAATTGTGACTACTCAATGGTTCCTTAATGTTTGGGGTAATGCGAAAGCAGCTTTGAAAGCTCGAATTTGATGGTACCGAATGTCCTACAGGTTATAATGAAAAATGAAATACACAACAGGAAAGAAACTTAAAGAAGATGTGAATGAGTTTAGATAATCATGGCTTTATTTCCATTATCGTGATCGTATATTCTTGTCCAGAAGAGAACCTTCTTGGTCAGATAAAATTCTCCGTATAATGGAATAGAACTTTAAAAATCAAAATAATATATCTGTACAATGCAAAATTTCCAAATATTTTTCAACCAAACTTAACAAATTTACTACATTTATCTTGCAGAAGCAAAGAAATGGGATTGGAGACTATTTTACTGCCAAGCTCAAATCACCCATTAGTACTCATACAAAGGAAAGACTTCATAAAATTCAGTGAGTGCGGTCCCTGCTAGACTCATTTCCCAAGGCCACAGGAAGGTTGCAGACAGGAAGATGGGCACAGAATGATATAGCTCTAAGAGTTTGGTTTTTCCTACGGTATTTTGGCTGTTATGTGACACAGTTAATAGTTTTTGGAAGAGAAGTTCAAACAGTACATTTTGGGAGGATGATGGATACAGCCATCCAAGCCCCCCCCCCTTCCTGGCTCCAATGGTTCCATTTACACTCCAAAAAAGCTAGTACTCTTTCAAAGATGGTATACACTTGAAAACCTGACAAGCCTGTAACTTTTTAGTACTCATTAGGCTCTTGGAAATTATGACTGCAATTGTACCTTGAGTGACAAAAGTGCTGAGAGTCCCAAGTATTGGTGGGGATGGTAGGGGTGGAGGAGATGAGAGGGGTGGTAGGGATGGGAGGGGTGGTGGGGATGGGAGGGGTGGTGGGGATGGGGATGGGAGGGGTGGTGGGGATGGGAGGGGTGGTGGGGAGGATGGTAGCACCATTCCTCTACACTTGGCTTATATGCCCTCGTCATTCTGCTGATTTTCATAGTAATATATAAGAAAATTAATTAATTTTACATAATGCTTTACACAAGCATTCAGAAGCAGAGTGCTTCACAAAGGTTTGCTGCCTTCTTTTCATTTCTCAATGCTCTCAAAATCTCAGGGTGTATACAACCTCTCAGCAGTTGAAAAAATTTATTGCAGATTGTCTTAATATTCCTGTCTGAATCATTTTTCATGAATTCCCCAAATGTCAGACTAATCCTGTGCTATCAGATACCCCCTCCAAGTTTCATACCACAATAAATAAGAGCGAAATGACAACTGTCTATAACATGGTATCATCATAAGATTCTGTAATTAAAAAAATTCTTTACAAGGAGTTCAGGATTCATTCCAACCCCCCCTTTTCCCATCCCATTCATCCCTAAACCCCCTTCCCTAAATGCATCTGGTGCCCTGGAGTGATGCAATCTGTCTTATTTGCTAAGGTATAAAAGTAAAGTATGCAAAACACTTAAAAAATGCATTCACTTGAGACAAAGTGAATGAAGGATTATTGGAAACTTGACAAAAGACAATATTTTTTTCAGGGGGCAAAGATTGCCTTTATTTTAGATAATATAAGTTTAGGATTGGAAAGTGACTGTATTCATGTTATGCCATGAGCATCCCAGATTTAGACTAGTAATGGTTATTAATTCTTCAATATGATAATCATAACACACTAGCAACTAGGGGGAAATAAAATATAAATTTACATGCCGACTGGATACTGAGGACTTTTGATTAAGAAGTTATAATAGGTAACAATATAAGGCAGCTATATCATCCTACACTTGGGACAGACCTTACCCATTCTGGGTTACCCTCCACCCCCTCCTCCCCATTCAATGAACCCCTCTTCCCCCTCACCCTCACTCTTAAAACTTGTTTTAAAGAAGTATTCTTCACAAACTTTTCTGCCCCATCAGCAAAAAGGAACAGAGTCGATCAGTGTTCTAAGTATCTATTATTCACTAAATACAAAAATACTTTTCTACAGTTTCCTAAGTCTGACAAAACTTTTTACTCCTTCTATAGCTTTTGTCTGTAATGACTTTCAAAATGCGGGCAATGTGCTATTATGAATGGTGAGAGACTTACAGTGGTTTTTACAAGATACCAAACAAAACCCTGTTCACAATATGGATTACACATCTCACACATATATTCAGGAATAATGTGTTCAACAAAGATACCTATATCCTTGGTTATAAGGCAAAATGTCAAATCTGCAAAGCTGCAGGTGCCTCAGCAAAGCTGCAGCTACCTCAGCAAAGCTGCAGCTAACTCAGCCAAACTACAGCTAACTCAGCCAAGCTGCAGCTAACTCAGCCCAGCTGCAGCTAACTCAGCCAAGATGGAGCTAACTCAGCCGATCTGCAGCTGCCTCAGCCAAGCTGCAGCAACCTTATTCAGCTGCAGCCTGAGGTTTTTGACATGGTGACGAAGAAAATAAAGTTTGGGATTAATAGGAGACTATTGGTTAGAAACTGAGCCTTAAAAGCTTATCTAACTAACAAATTAATAGGAGACTAGTCATTGCTAAATGCACCCAGAGAATTATGGAAACTGGGGGTAGGTGTATTGATGTCATGCTATTGTTTATACTCCCAGTTCCCATAATTCCTTAGGTACATTTAGCAATGATTAAAGTCCCTTATTGGTATGTAACCACTTCAACACTAAGACTTCCCACCCTCTCATACCTGCCATACTATTTCTGTTACATCAAAACATGGAAGACATGGCCTTTAATTCCTCCTTTCATCTATCCCCGTTTCCAAAAATTTTGAGATGATGCAATTTCTAGATCATGATGACTTCTTTAAAGAATTTTCTGCATTCAAAGTAACAAACCATTTATGCAGAGTGATAATCATGATCTAAAGGGCAGTAACTGTAAGGCTTTAAGCTTTCCAGACCATATACTGGCAATTTGGCAATCATACCAGACCATTCATCCAATATAAAACAAAAAACAAGGACTTTCGACACAGTAATTAAATTCAAGATTTTCCCCGTTTTCCCCATTTCCCTCCAGCACAAAAATCATGACCATTTTACAGCTTTGATTGAACGACAGCTTATGTCAAATCATAAGCGCAAATTCAACCCAGAGCAAGGTTTTATTTTTTCACAAATATAATGAAACATCCAAGTTTCCTCTGAGTTGTAAAAAATACATAATAAGCTGACCTGTTTGTTTTCAAATTGATTCAAAAGTGCTTTGAACTCAAGAAAGGTACATATGAAAAGTCTTTGGAATGGTTCATTTTCAGAATACCATTCTTGTTTAACAACTGTTTTCATACTGAATAGCAGCAATTTCTGACTGCTTGCACTGATAAATTTCTTCCAGTGGTCAATTTCGACCCTGAATCTTTGAAAATAGTTACAAAATCATTGACCGGTGGTTTCAAGGAGTGATATCAGTGCATCCAGTCAAACTCTTCATCATCGCTATCGCCAAACAACGGTGGAGGAGGTTTGGGCTTCAAAGACTGAAACAAAGGCAGAAAAAAAGTAAATACATGATAAAAAATTCAGTTAAAGAAAGATTAGGAGGGATTTTCCATGGTATGTATAAAAGAAAGCGCATTTGGATCCTGCTAATTAGAATGCAATTCTACATTGCAGTTCTAGTTCTGTTTAAAATTTTGTTGCAAACTATGACAAACACCAAAAAGAAAAAAATTCAGACCAACCACCAATATGTAAATATTATTCAGCTCCAACAGGTCCTGAATTCATTTTTTCCAACATATAATTTCTGAAGTAGCCTACATGAACACGTTTCATTATGTGTATCTTTTTCCATCATGTTACAAATATGGAAACTTTGGTAATGTCAAATGTGGCATGATCTGCATTTTGGAACCAAAGCCTTTTAAAAGGCATGTTCATTCACCCATGCTTCTATTTTAAAGAGTATAGCTCAGACCCATATTCAGTTTTGATATGTTTGAGAAATACTAAGTCTAGGCATTTTGGTCTAACCGTTGTTAAATTCCTATGTTCAGTTCTAAAGATATTAGGAGCTGAAAATCCTTTCCTCCCTCAAAAGTGAACTTGATGCAAGCAGCTGTGAAACCATTGCTTCCCAGTGTTTTAGTTTTTCTTTGCTTTTAACCTTTTCACCATGGATTGATAAGAATTGCTAGTTTGTATGCAGGTTATGGAAAGTTAACTTAATTCCAAGGCTTTAGAATGCATTCATAGTATGAAACATGAATGAATCAGATTTTTAAGTATAAAACCAGACATCAATTTTCTTGAAAACCTATAAACCAATGGTAGCCAATGCAAACCCATCTAACATCTTTTTGGATCATAATTTAAGAAATAATGTAAAACTCTCACAAATTTATTGGAAATATTCAGCTCTCAAGAAATTAGAAGCTGGAGTCTATTGTAACCAAATGTGCCCTTAGATCAAGCAGGTATGAAGCCATAGCTTTCTGCTTTTTTCTCACTTTTTCCCCTTTTCACTGCTTTTTAACCCAACATTTTGACCTTGGATTAGTTAAGGATGCTCCTTTCTCCAAATGTTATGTAAGCTTCCATCATTCAACTTTTTTAATCTCACCTCCTCATCGTCATCCTCTGGTGGTGTTTTCTTTTCTTGTTTTTTCTCAGAGGTGTTTTTTCTGGCAGGAGGGATGGCATCAAAGAAATCATCACTGTCACTGTCCTCTCCAAACAGACCCCTGAAGAAAAGATGAGTTCCATATTTACATGGAAGTATGGTCTAAAAAATGACTTTGTCTGCCAACTTCAGTCATTTAAAAGAAATGTAGCCCACCACAGATGCATATCCTACAAGGTGTCTCAAATAGAGCTCTAAAAAATATGTAACCTACTGAAGCTGTTTTTTTCCACTGAAATTCACCAGAGAAAAAGAAAAGTCAATACTACTATTACTGTCTAAGGGGCTGAAAGTAATATTCTGGATCACTACTTTGATCATTTTGTACAAAGCAAACAGAGATTACTGATTCTTCATCAAACTTGATGCACTTTCAAAAAAGATTTTTTTTAAAACGGATGTCCCTTGATCCTTTCACTTTGGCAAGGACCCCCCCATACTGAGCTGTACTCCCCCCCCCCCATACTGAGCTCAATTGAAAGAAATACTGCAATGCTTAGATCAGTGGTTTTCAACCATTTTTAGACTACCGCCCCCTTTGACCATCTTTAACTATCCCAATTCATCCCTCCCCTCCTACCGTTCAGAGTCAGACACTCAAGCTAGCAATCAGATTGTCTGAAGATATGTATAAAGGAATTAAAAAATAGCTGTAACAAGAAATGTTTCCGCTACAATATAATCCAAATGCGAAAGCAACTGGACATAGGTGGTGGAGTTATTGAATTTCTAATGTCATTTCTGGATGACTGTGTGTCACAAAATTCATTTTTTTTCTGTTCCAAGCCCCCCTGGATGCCTTTTTATGCCCCATATGGCTGCAGTGATGTGTCTTTATTGCCAGGGACCCCCAAATCAGTGCCAACTCCCCCCCCCATTCCCAGTGTACTATGTAGCACCCACCTAAGATTTCCCAATGCCCCACAGGGAAAGGAAGGGACCACTCTGAGGACCACTGGCTTAGGTAATATGCAATCTTGTCTTTGATCAAATATGAGTCCACGTTTCACAAACTTGAAAATAATTCTCTGTGTCTACTTTCCATAATACCATTAGAATTTAGTCTAGCTTTACTGCCAGTTTAATGATTATGCTGTATAGGTCAACCTATTGTTTGAGTAATCCTGCCTCAGCAGGACTATACATGTAAAATGAGTGTCAACAAGCCTTGATGTCCAAAAGCATAACATCAGCCTATCACTCTATACAGAGCCTTTGAGCAGTATGATGATGTGTTCCATGGTTTTGCGGCATAACCCCACATATATGACTGGGTGGAACAAATGTTCCACTCTGCCACCCCCTTCTGGCAGGTAGGCAGTGAACAGAGTAAAAGAGCATAATTGCAATGTGTGCTTCACTCACCTGTTGGCAACTTTTCTGTCCTCTTCCGGTTCTTCGTCCTCATCATTTTGAGGGAACTCTGGGGGTAGTTCAGGGGGTCCATCAGGGGCATCCCTAGTCATGATGGGAACTGAGAGAGGGTCAGAGCTGGCAGCACTCTGAGATTTTTTGCCAGCATCAGAGTCCTTCTCTTTATTTTCTTCCTTTGTACTTTCTGCCTGGGCTCCTTCTACCTGTTCATCCTCTACCTTGTCATCTTCATCCTCTTCTACCTCAGGGGTACTCTCCACCCCAGGGGTACTCTCCTTGCTCTCTTCTTTCTTGGACTCATCTTGAGGCTGGTAATCCTCTGTTTCTGAGTAATCACCAAAGAGCTGGGAGTCTGCTTCTACAGTGTCTGATGACTGCTCAATGTCCGGGAGGTCAGGGATATTGGCTATGGGGTTTGATGGGGAGCTGGTAGGATCTGCCTCCTCACTGACATCTTGGGCTGCATCTTCAGCTGTTGCTTCTGATTCTGGGTTTTCATCGTGGGTTTCTGAAACAAAAAGTTTGAAATTTTGATGACCGTTATCTGAACTAAATTTGGAGTAATGCTGACTCAGAAAATTTGAAGGCTTAAGAAACAAATAGAAAGCAGGAAGGGTGTGAGTTTGGGTTCAAGTAAAAGGAGTTGATGGGAGCAGGAGAGACAGGCTAAAAGTAAAATGCAATCCAATATACCACTGTTTAAGAACATGATTGAGACTTGGTACAAATGTAAGCTCTTGTACCTGTGAGACTACATTCATATTCATACTCTTACTCCCAGAATTTGAAGGTTAAGCATCGCTGGTCTTCCAAATTTCCTCCTAAAAATATGTCCTTATAGGTGCACTCATACACAAGACATTGATCTCACACCAAAGGTCTGGTAAATTACAACCCAAAGCTATTGCCAAGATATGATTGCTGAAGTTATTCATTCCTACTTCCATGTCCATCTATCATTCTCTAGTAATTCTGCCTACCTTTCTCTGAACCACAACATTTATCACATTGACCTTCTAGACCCATCATGGTCCAGGACTAGTTTGAGGGACTTACCCTTCTCCTCTTCCACCCTTTGGACCTCAGACACCTCCTCTTCCACAGGTGGGGCCACCTCTTGCTGGTTATCCCAGTCACCATCATCCTCTGGTTTTTCTTCTTCATCTTCTGCTGCCTCTTCTTCCCTTGAGGAGCTTTCTACTTCTTGTTCTTCTTCAGCATTTGGGAAATCCCCCTCCTGTGAGGGACTTTCCCCATCTTGGGATGACTGGTCAACCTCTGGTAAATCTGGAATGTTGTCCTTTGGTTCCTGTGGCGGGGCAGCTGATTGAATAGGAGCTGCAGCAGATTGGAGCGGTGCCTCAGATACTACCACTGGTGGGGCTCTTTGGACTTCAGTCTCTGAAAGGAATTAAGCAATACAGAATGGACTGCAGACAGTCAAGAAAGAATTTACAGAGCAGCTGCCAACTGGTTGAGGAAATGGTAACTGAAATTTATGTTTTTAAACTTCAGGTTAGGTCTATTCTGCTTTTTCAAAAATATAAAACAGCTTTGGAAACTTTCATGCCTGTTTACCAACACCTATGTTTTGATAAAGTTTTAGAATGAACAAAGAGACAGACAGACAGACAGACAGACAGACGACAGACAGACAGACAGACAGACAGACAGACAGACAGACCAATGGTAGCCAATCATTAACAGCTCAAAAACCTCTTG
>WURT03263650.1:14719-25727 GCA_009936505.3 Holothuria glaberrima | reverse complement strand
TATAAGAACATCACTTAATAACTGCTAGTAAATATTCTGTTCAAAGAAAGTGGTCAATTTACATACAATGATAACAAGTTGCTTCTAGGATTACAGGGTCCGTGGCGTCCCCAAACATATTTAGAAATAGCCCTATAGAACTAAATATAATTGGTGTCTGCACTCTGATTGACAAAACTTCAGACAATAGCATCACTCTGATTGGTCTGTCACTGATGACTTGTACAAATAGTGTACCCAGACAGCCTACCCACAGCCTGTCTGGATATAGCCTTGAACAATTTACAATTTACACTCAGTACAGGCTATTGTTACTTTGTCTGGCAGGTGGACTTATCAGGTGTTCTTTTTTAAATTGGAGGAGGAGCTAGAAGTAAACTTAGTTGGGAGTATTTTTACTGTTTGGGGACATTTATTGTCCTTTAAACTTAAATGAGATCCATTAAAGTAATTGAACCTCATTACTCCATATTACGTGCAATCTGCTCTAAGCTTCTTCGGGGCATAATTTCACTAAGTACAATAATTGCTTATTTCATCACTGTCACCTCCCTCATACACGTCCTCTTCTCGAACTTTGGACACTCATTTAAAGGGAATACGCAGTCCCCCCAAACTTACTTTGACACATGAACATAATGTTACAAATCTCTTCCTATTGCTGTCGTATCTTTCATAATGTCTCAAAACATAAAGTGACGTTCTCCATATCAAAAGCTGGGTGAACGTGATTTTGGATAAATCTAAAACTTCAGTTACAAAATTGTTAACACATGATTTAAATAGAGCGAATAAAAGCAATCTCAACGTTTTTGCTAGCACACGTTATGAATAATCGTGAGATCACTGAGAGATCAAAAGGTCACGGCGAACAGGCATAACGATATAGGAAGGCATTCCCAGGGGACAAAAGGTGTATACCCTGAAAATGTCCATGATTGGTAAACAATCATAATGATTTTGCTCTAAATCGACATTTTTGGAACATCTGGAGGGCTAAGGTTGCTACTCCAGATTCGCCGCCGACTACGCCGGTGTGGAGGTGACATGTTAGCTGCCTGTCACCACTCTCACTGGTTCCACATGAGATAGTGTGTTTGTCATTCGAGGTGGGGGATAGTTAGTAAATCGCCACATGTACATTATTCAAAGCGGAATCAAAGGTCGATATGGGCAAATGAAGCTCATGCATTGGAAAGACAGATGGGAAGGGGGAGGCTTCTTAGAGAACAGAAACGAAGCGATAAAGTAATCAAAGACTGGGCAGCAATTTCTCATATATCCGACATAATATATTTACAAGAACCCCCAGTTTACACCAAGAAATTTTCGATTAGAAACAATGAATGGGACAAATAAGGATACTTTGTAAGACGTAGGTGCGGTACTTTCCTCATTTCTAATTTAAGACTCTCTTTTTGTAAAAGGTGAAGAAAATTAATTAAAAGAACGAGTGCTGGGTTTTAAGTACTGAAGCCGGTTATAGAGGTTTTGGAATTGCGTAGTGATTGGTGAAGTGTTTTATGCACTTAAATTTATAATGTCAATCTCCCAATTGTTTTCGTTTTTGACAGAGAAATGTTTAAATGGCCTTAAAAATACTCTTGCGTTACAAATTATGTTCTAAGACAATAAGACATTGACACACTTTGGAAGAATCATGAGGGAACATGGAAGGGTGTAGCTTATGAAATCAAAAAGTAAAATGCAAAAGTTTGTCTGAGTAGTTCATCAGGGAAATGAAAAATTACTGCGCTAATGACCTTTTTGATTCCTTGCCGAAGGCGAAAGAAATCTATTCGTAATCCCGCTAGTGTATGAATGTGTGTATGTATGTGTTTGTGACGCTCGACTTGTAAACACGATATCTCAAGATAGCAATAATGATAAGTTTCATGCTTGGAATATAAAACTATCATATTGTAAGAAGATCATTATTGTTTCAGGTGGTGGTCAAAGGTCATATGAGGTCACCAGAGGTCAAAACCCGAAAACATTGAAAACAAGATACCTCTAAGTAGAAAGAATGGATGCTTGTCATTCTTGGCATGTGAGTGTGTTAAAGTCATAAAATGAACCCTATTGGTCTCGGTAGATGTCAAAGGTTATTTTAGGTGCTTGGAGGGGAAAATACAAAACTTTTAAAAACTGCTTTTAAACACGATATCTCAAGATGGCAATGACAATTTTCATACTTGATGTATCACTGTATTTATCATATTGAAAGGAAGAACCCTATTGAGTCCAGAAATTATTTCAAGTCATCAGAGGTTAAAAACAAAAACCTTGAGAAACACGATGTTTTAAGACAGTGATGATGGAAGTCTTTCATACGTGGTATATAGATGTGTTCCTTTAAGAGAGAGGGAACCGTATGGGTTTGTCGGAGGTCGAAGGTCATATGAGGTCATCCACGGTGAAACTACGAAAACGTCGTAAACTGACTATAAGGTGGGCGGTACCTCCAAATTGTGTCTGGCGTTTCGTGACCAACGAAAAGTTAGGGCTGATTTTTTTTTACATTCCCGGGAAAAAGTTACAGAGAGCAACATTTCTTTCACAGTCATAACAGTTAAAAAATACCTAGTTATAAACAAGTGAAAAGAATGTTGTGACTATAGCATAATTGGAAATACCAACCGTTGAACGGGGTCTTTGATGGCGTGGTGGAGACAATTTTGGTTATATGTATATCATGTAGTAGGTGCTTGTGTTTCTTCATTCCACATGAACACATTTCATCAACGTATTTTTAATGCTTTTTCTCTTCGGTGTCCTCATCGTTTAATAAGAATATTATCATTTACTTTATATCTCACCAGTTTTCCTTGACTTTTTAACAAATGGGAATTAATTGTTTAAGGTGTTTTACATAATTGTAAGGTTTCAGGAGCTTCATCAATTGGTAATTTTCAAGGCGGAAGATCAAGGGGCTTTTCAGAGGTATAATTTCATATGCTCATTATATGGTAGACTTTGACGAAAGATTTAATAATTTTAGATTTGATATTCGCACAGATCTGTTGGAGCATTCTTAAAATGATACCAATTGCCGTTATCATGATGCTAGTGAACTGAGAGTAAAGCTAGACAAAAATAAAAGTTGTGTATCACTTCGTCATACAAATATCAGAAGTATAGGCAAGAATTTGGATGCATCTGCTACATATATAAGAAATCTGTCAATACAAATTTTCTGTCATTGCATTGACAGAGACTTGGCTCTCTGAAGATGATTCTATGGACTTGTTTGAAATCCCATGGTACAAATTTATTCTTAAGGCCAGAAGTTATGGTATTGGAGGTGGAGCAGCCCTTTATATTAGTGAACGTTTCAGTTTTTCACAAAACAAACGGTTCATTGAAACCATTGTTCATATGGAATACTTGTTTGCTGATATATGTATATCTTCAACTGATATTGTCAAAGTCGGGGTTATTAATAAACCACCACATGATGATCATACTTTCGTTGATGAATTTTCAAACATCATCTCTACATACAATTCTAAGAATAATAAATGCTTTTCACTTGGTGACTTCAACATAAATCTTAGTTAGATTTTGACGTAAGCAGTTACTCTAGGGATTTTGTGAATATTCATGAAGACGCCAGATCCTTTACTCCAGTAACTACATACCCGCCGAATCAGGGATGTGGACTGGGACCCTGGAACAGGATCAATAACCACCTGCTGCAGCAAGTTCCTCAAAAATAAACAAAGAAAATTGTTCTGCTAGCTAAAGCAAACAATCTTTTAGCTCACTGATGGGATAAAGTAGGGGATTACAGGGGATTATTGTTTGGATTGTAGTTTTGGGCTAGATAAGTGATTCAAAAGCTTCTTCAAAGGACTTGTCTGTTTAATTTGTTCATTCTTTTGCCTTGATACCAAGTATTACTAAACCAACAAGAATCACCCAGACGTTTCATGTATTTTCCTTAAGCATACATTTCATTCGGGTATGATGTGTTATGACATTAGTGATCATTTACCTGTTTTCTTAACCACTGATATTGATGGTGTGAACGAACGTACACCCGAAAACTGGTTCCCAACAACCCACAGAGGAATATAGAAAAGAGTCTGTCTATCTATGACTGGTGTACTATAAAAAGTAAATATGTGAATGAGGCATATAATAACTTTCTTTCTGTTTACCAGAATTTGTATTACCGTAAATTGTCAATTAAAAAGGGTTAAATTTAAAAGTAGAAATCTAAATCCTGCACCATGGATGACAAATGCCATTCTCAATTCAGTTAATAAAAAAAATTCATTATATCGTAAGTTCCTCAGGGTTAAAAGTGAGGCTGTTAAGTTATCCAATAAAAATTACAAGAATGTTTTCTCTACTATTATACGAGGAGCGAAAAAGACTTATTTTAATGAAAAGTTTGTAAGCAACCAAGGGGATATGAAAAATACTTGGATAGAAAATTAATCAGGTCATAAATAAAAAGCAAAAAGCCATCAACAGCCTGTAGATATTGATCACAACTACACAGATATTTGGAATTTGAAAAAATTGTCTCAATTTTTAATAGTTTCTTTGTAAATATTGGAAATGACCTTGCGTCCAAAGTTAGTAAATTCAAAAGTAATGAAAGTCCAGGATTTGATGACGTTAATGTTTGTTAGTAAGTTATTGCCAGTATGTAAGAGCCTTTGACATACATATTTAATCTATCAATTACCTCCGGTATTATGACATATAACATAAGATTGCAAAAGTTATCCATATTTTCAAGGCTGGGAGCCCTTTGTTTGTTAAAAACTATAGGCCTATCTCTGTTCTGCTTTTGTTTTCTAAAGTGATAGAACGCCTTGTATTTAATAGTTTGAATAATTTTGTTTCTGAACATAATATTTTCTTCTCGGACAGGTTTGGTTTTCGTTCCTATTATTCAACTTAAATAACTGTTATTCATTTGGCTGACTTTCGAGAAAGTTATTGCCAACCAAGTCTTGTTACATTGTAACCAACATTGTCCTTTACCTGTTTTCAGTCCGCTTATAGACAGCACTATTTCACTGAGACTGCTTTACTCAAAATTCATTCAGAAATTATGCAGTCTATTGAAGAACAAAAGGTTGTGCTTATAGTACTTTTGGACCTCAGTTCCGCCTTTGATACGGTTGATCTTTCTGTTTTGGTAACTATTTTGGAACATGATTTTGGTATTAAAAACACTGTTTCCAATTGGTTTATCAGTTACCTCGGAAACAGGTCACAGATTGTCTCACTTGATGGTGTATATTCCGATAAAATCCCTGACGAGCATGGAGTTCCGCAGGGCTCTTGCCTAGGTCCGTTGTGTTTTACGCTGTACACTGCATCTTTATTCAAAGTCATTTCTACTTATTATTTTGATCCCGGTTTTGCTTATGCTGATGATACTCAATTGATTCAAAGCTTTCGACTATATAAGTATAATACCACGAAGGTCTATGCTTTCAGTCTCATGCAAAAGTGTTTCTCTGCTATTAGAGATTGCACGGTTGCTCACAAATTGAAACTGAACGATTCCAAAACTGAGTTCATCATTCTCGGAACTCTTGTCCAACTCAAAAAGGTTATAGGTAATCCCATCGAGGTTGGCGATGTTCTATTGCTTCTTGTGATCAAGTCCGCTACCTTGGTGTTACGTTTGATAAACACATGAAAATGGACAAACATATCACTAAAGTTTGCAAGACTGATTTTTACTATATTTTTAACCTCAAGAAGATTAGAAAACATATGTGTTCTGAAACTATGAGCACCTTGGTCCATTCGCTTATTCACAGTCACTTGGATTATTGTAATAGTTTGCTTTCTGGTATACCTGTGTATTTGACTCAGAGAATGCAACGTCTGCAGAATAGCGCAGCCAGGCTTGTTGTTGACTGTTATGACTTCAACAACCGATCGTTAAGTATCATTCATTCTCTGCACTGGTTGCCAGTTGAATTCAGAATTAAGTTTAAAATACTACTCATTATATATATAAATGCATTCATGGTATGGCACCCTCTTATTTGTCTGATAATCTCACTTTCCAAGTCAATACTCGTTATACCTTACGTTCTAGCAATACACTTACCTTCACTCATCCCAGAACTAATTTGAAAACCTACGGCGATCGTGCCTTTCCGTCAGCTTAGCCCAAGTTCTGGAATTGTCTGCCCAATTCTATCAGAAGTTCTCCCTCTCTCATACAGTTTAAGTCTCGTTTAAAGACTCCCTTTTTCAAGTTGGCTTTTCGTTAGAGTTGTAAAGCTCTATTGAATACTTTGTAGATTTTAGAGCTCTATAAGTTCGTTTATCATTATTTCTTTATCATTTATTAGATCGCCATGCATTTGATAATAAAGAGTGCGGTTTTGGAACATTTTAAGACTTATCAAAGGCATTCAATACAGTTAATCACGAAACAGTACCTGCAAAATTGAATCATTTTGGCATCAGGGGTAATGCATTAAGTTGTTTTTCTTCTTATCTCTCAACAAACGACAGTACGTTTCCTTGAATTGTGTTTACTCGGATTGTTTGTATATTTTTTGTGGAGTACCACAAGGATCAATCTTAGGACCCCCTACTGTTTATTCTGTACATTAATGACAAAAGTTGTTCGTCCAATTTTTTATCTTATATTCTTTTTGCAGACGATACGAACCTTTTTCTTTTTTCAATTATTCCGAGCCCAATGTAGCTGCTTCAATTTTCAATAATGAATTAAAAAATATTTCAACCTGGTAAAAAGCAAACAAATTATCATAAAATGCAAGTAAAGCAAATTTTATTATCTTTCATTTCCATCAAAAAACTGCTCCTCTGGTTGATTTGTTCGTTGATGGATATAAAATGCTTAGTGTCAATAAAACAAAATATTTAGGAATTGTTATCAACAGTAACCTTAGCTGGAAATGTCATTTCAATAAGGTAGCAAGTAAAATATCATGGAATGTAGGTATTATTTACAAACTGGAAAATTTCTTTCCTCACCATATCCTTCATTCTCTTTATACTACATTGGTCTTACCTCATTTAAATTACATATCCTTCTATTGTTAACCGTCTTTTTTTGTTATTCAGAAGCGTACTACCAGATTTATTTTGAATGCTGGCAGCAGTCGTAAAACTTTCTTTTTACAGAGCTTCATATGCTCAGTATTTTTGACATTCATAAATACCAGTTAGGAATCTTTATGTACAAGTACAATAATAATTCACTTCCCTTAAATTTTAAGAACTATTTTACAGTTATTGAAAATGTCCAGAACTATTATGCAAGAAGTAACGGGAAACTCTACCATTATATGGCAAAATCCTCTATTTAGCAAAATACTGTCAGGGTAAATGGCCCTAAGTTCTGGAATAATTTAAATGCTAAAATTCGTACGTTACCTAGCCATAATTCTTTCATTCAAAAGAGCCTTTAAAGATTATTTATTGAGTAACAGAATGTGATACTTCCCTGTCCTTTTGTTCTTTGCGAATTGTTTGTATGTTCTAGTTGGGTGGGCTTCTTGTAGTTAAGGGCGGTTATTTTGTTTTTCTGGGGTGGGGGAGGTGAGGGGGAGAGGGGTTATTTTGTACTTGTTCTTGCTTGTGCTTGTGCTCTCTATTTCCTTCTTTCCATTTTTTTCTTCTTTCTATTTTTTTCTACGGGTGGCCTGAGCTGGAAAAGTTCCGCTTTTATAGGGTCTCCTCCACCGAATTTATATTTGCTTTATTGTTTATTGTGAATCGTGTGTATGCATGCATGGCCTGTTTATCAACTAACTCTGATTTTCGTGTAATGGTAATTTAACTGTACAGTATCATTCATTCTTGTTTGCTATGTGTTATTAATTGCAGTGGAAATAAATAAATATATTCGACAAGTAATTTGATTCAGTAAGCTTCCAACACTTTTTTTACAAGGTGCATTTAATCTTACTTTCTTCATTAAATTTACTCTACTAATGTATTTTTTGTAATTCAGCATTTGTAATCGTAAGTACCTATGCAAATTCTTGTTGTAAACTAAAAGTACAGTAAATATTGCAAATACAATTTCAAACGTGTGGCCAAGTGGGCTCACCTTTCAATTTAAGAAAAAAATAAAGCTCGGTTTCTCACGCAGACAGTCCGGGTACGAATCCCTCCTAAGACCTAGCAGAGGTCAAATTGTGAAAACATCGGAAAAAATGATGTGGTCAAGAAGTATAAATATAAGGGATGAACCTCAGTGCAACGAATCACCCGTTTCAGCAAGGAATCACTAAACCTTTGGGTTTTCTGGTTATAACTTCATGCTACCCACCTGAAACCATTGCTCTAACGGAAACGACTTGTTTTTCTTTTTATCACAGCACGAATGTATTTAGTCGATTTTGGAGAAAAACAGATACCCACGCAAGCCAGAATTAAATATTTTTGCATTCATTGCGTTGGTTGCATTTGCTGTGGTTGACGTGTCTACTGAATTTTAGAGTTTCTAAATACAAAGTGTTCACAGATCCAGTATATTTCTAGCGATACGCCTACAGTATGACTATGTAGGAAACCACTGGAAATTCTTTTTTTAACCGTAGCGAAACGTTATGTTAATAGCTAATCACAAAACCTGTGAAAAATGTGTCCCCACCTCCAGTTGTTTTATATTTTAAAAAGTTGTCATCTTACGCAAATCTTCCCTAAATTTACCGGTAGTAAACAATGTCATGTGAGAATGATTCGCCAATCAGAATTGCCTTGGATTTGAAAAAGATAAAATTTGGTCTCCCAATCATACGTGACGTCATCAATTTGTTTATTCTATGGGAAAAGTTCAATAAAAGGCAGAGGCTTCCAAATAAGGAAAGGGATGGGGGACTGAACCTTTCAATTAACATCAGGGTAATTGGATATAAGAAAGAGAAATTAATTAGGTATCATGGTAAAAGTAGCATTCATTTCTACTTGCGGTTCTCAAGATAATGAAATTACTATATTCGTACTCTCAAAACAATATGAAGCAAAGGACAGGAGTGTATCTCATTACGTTGCTAAGCAATGATTAGTTTCCTTTGCTTTCCAATGCATAGTTTGATCTTAAAAGAGATGGGCATATTGGTTTCCAAGGCAAAATTTGAAATTTGGATAATTTCCATCCATTCACATAAACAAATTTGGAGATTATAAAGGAGAAAAATGGTTGTAAAGTTTGCAGAAAAACAAAACAGAGCTGATAATATGGATACATAATGTCACCTGTGCTTACTTCAAGTTCACTTAAGGTTAAACATCTGATAACGACATTTGCTAAGCGAATGGAATGCAAATTTTTCGAGAATGCTTTTATTTCTTCCCTTTAAAATATCGAAAAAGATATTTACCATGACTTAAATGGATGAATAAATTTTATTCCAACTCATAGCACTACTACAGGATCAGTTCTGGAACTTATACGCTTTCAGATCTTATCTCGATACAGCTGCTAAGGCAGTGGTGAAGATCAAGGGTCCTCCATCCTTTCAAATTTGATAAAGTGGCTACAATCTGACGATACGCTTGCATCCGTAGAAAGAAAAGTTGAAACACACTCTAAAGTCCTTCTTTCAAAACAATTTATTACAAAACTGTAATCGCGATTTCTGAATTAACCAAGAACCACTATAAAAAAATACCCAGCGACGTTAACAAGAACAATCAGCGTAGCCTTAGGTTGCCAGTTCAGCACTTAAAGTATAGTACTAGGTTTTCTTTGCCTCTCGCAAGCAATTGGTAGACATCGTCCTACCAATTTTGCCTCGAAAAAGTAAGGTGTTTGTAGTATGTACTAAAGATCGAACACTACCTACAAACTATCCAACATCATGAACATGTATTCCAACTCGAACTACTGAAACAAGATTTTTTAGATTGGTAATGAAACCATCGTGCTTATGACCTGGTATCCGTGCTTGTGCTTGTATTAGACCGTGGGCAGTACCCTTATTTGTCTGCTGAGCGGACCGGAAGTATTCCTCCTTTTATGCTGGTTGCACTTATGAGATTACATTGAGAGTCACATACGAAGGTTACACCTCTACCGGTACTCATAGCGCAGTTATTCTTGGGGACCGTACCTTTACTCATGGCCGTGTACCCATACCCATACCGGTAACTTGCTATGATACACCGTACGGCACTGTGGCCTATTTTTGGTATGTATTTGCACAGTAATGAGGGTGGCTTAGAAATGGGTCGACTAGGCCATGCCCTACCACCCACCACGTACTAAAAGGTATAACATTAAAACAAAATTAACCAACGATTATCAGTAGGGCTTACTATTCTTTGCTTACACATTGTGCTTTCAAAATCATTAGTTGGCAACAGAGGCTTTGGCCTTTTCCATGTTGGAGCATGAGTTACGTAGCATGCAATGTGTTCAGTGAATAAGTTACAATATCATATAAATCAAAAGGAGAGAACGTTCCAGTTGAATTAGTAAGTTCATAGGACCCCGTATTCCTACCGGCCAAGGGTCTTGCGAGTCCTTATCCCCCTACCCCTATGCACTACAGTGCTGGAAGTAAGAAAGAGAAAGCAAGATATTCAGGGAATTGTTTGAAAGAAAAAAATCTACTCTGGTCAACAAAGCTATGACGCACGATCTCGTCGCTTCTTAGAAAAGCCCACTGTCATGAACTTAGTTAAAAGGTGTTGTGTTCCTGACCTTTTAATTTAAACAATGTCAGAAACAGACCTCAATAGCAAACATACATCTATATTAAATGTAGCTCAAACCAAGGGAAGACGCTCCTGTTTATTAGTATAATTCAAAGGTAATCATAAAATAAAACTGAACAGATCATCAGTCGTGAGTTTTCTTATTTGGTGGACGAAGGTTGATGTGTTCTTTATAAAACTAGTTGAAATGCCTGTTTTGAAAGCTTGGAGGTGAGGTAGTCTAACGCAAACCAATATGCCTCATAAAATATAGAGCAATCTACTCATTAGCAATACATAAGGGTGTGCGAAAAATCACGACCATGACTGCTTCACAGAGTTT
>WURT03263649.1:29082-47089 GCA_009936505.3 Holothuria glaberrima | reverse complement strand
AGTTTTTCACACATTTTCGGTGGTAGAATAGGAATAAACCACATTTGTCGGACTATTATTGTCTCATAAACCGTCTCCACTCCAAATTTGGCAAAATAACGGACGAGGCTTAGCCTCGTCCGTTTTTTTTTTTTGTTGTCAAATTTGGAGTCTCGACGGTTTATTCACCATTAATAGTTCGCCAAATGCGATTTATTCCTTAAATCAGTGAAATCATGCATAGCAATGAGTTACCGGTGCGGGGAGAGCCCGGGAGTTCATTCTTCTTCATTTAGTTGCTCACCAGACTTTTTAAACGATGCTTGAAATTCTGTGAAAATAATTCAAAAATAAACTTCGTCATGGGCCCCTCCGTCTATTGGCCCTCGGAATGAATGTTGAGCATAGCGTACCTTTTAAGGAACAGTCAAGCAGCAGACTCCGTTGACGCAAAACGTTACCTTTTTACCCCAAGGGCTGCATAACAGCAAAGGAAACAGCACCATGCTTTTAATTTGAAACATGAAGATTTATCTCACAGCTGGCAAGGGTACATTGCTCATGAAAACAACTCCTTTTCCATGTATTATGGGCTAATTGTTTAGTGTTTTTGAAGAGTGAACAAAGAGGTACGTCGGACACACCCACTCGTCACGTAGTCCAAAACAACCAAATGAACTCTCGGGTGACTTATATTGTACTTTGTTGTCAACACGTGCTTTGCCTATATCATCGAATCAGTGAAGTCATGCATAGCAAATGAGCTACCGCTGCGAGAGACCCTGGGAGTTCCCTCTTCTCCATTTAGTTGCTCACCACACTATTTTAAACGGAATGGTGATTAAAATTCTGTGAAAATAACTCAAAAATAACTTTGTCATGGGTCCCTCCGGCTATTGGGCCTGGTTAATAATGTAATCATGGTGTACTTTTGAGAATCAGTCGAGATGAACTCTCCGTCGACGCAAAACGTTACTTTGTCAGTCACCACTTTAAGGACAACAAAATGCATGTCATACTTTTAATTTAAACCGTGAAGATTCAGCTTACAGCTGGCCCACACTTTAGAGGAAGGGGACAGAGGGATTCACTGTATACGAAAACAACTCTTTTTTCATGCATTTTGGTTTAGTGTTTTTAAAGAGTCAACAAAAAGACACTCGTCGGAACCCCCACCCTGTATCTCTCTATCTTACCTAGCCTAGTCCGAAACAAGAAAATGAGCTCTCGGGTGAGAACAAGGTAAACAACCGTTCCCTTGTTAGTGTAACTACACCTGCTTAAATCTCGTGTCGTTGCAACTGGCTTACAGCAACTAGATTAAAGTGAAACGACATCGACACTGGGTAAAACTAAGATGGGAGAACGTTGGGGCTGATATGCATAGTGCCATTATAATTATGACCCCTGATTGACAGGAGAGTTGCAATTTGGAATATAGTCAAAGAGGAGGGTTGAGTGGATTAGCAAGTACCCCGGAATACTCCTTCTCCCGTCACTTCATGACCATGGCGATGCTAACTGGGAATTGACCAGGTAATTTAACCTCAACACTTCTTTAAGAGTAGTGGATGTGAATTCCGAGCCAAGACCTTCATTTTGTATGGTCAGGGTGGCAACGAAGTCCTGTCAAGGCTCTTTCCGGGTAGTCTATCATTTCGGGTAGTCTATGCATTTAAACGGTCACAGGCCCGTAGCCAGACAAGGTACTGAAGTGGACTAAATGGCTTCCAGGGGGCGATAATTTTTCAGGGGGACAAAATGAGTACAAAAGTATTAAGTCAATGGCAAATTGAAACTTTCTAGCGGAGGCGAAAAAATCTTAAGGGGGCTTCGCCCCTGGCCCCTTTGGCTACGGGCCTGGATGGTCACCCTTACAACCGTCCTTGTTCGTCATAACGAAGTTTTTATCCAGGTATTGCAACTCTTTTGGGAAGTCCATATGCTTGATCTGCTTCAAGGTCACACATATCATTCGGACTTGAAGGCATTGGCAAACAATAACGGCAGTCGATAAACCACTGCATAGTTAGGAAAGAGGGATTTCATGTGACGTCACGCGAGTGAGCTTCCCAGGCACTGAAGGGCGAAACACATACGCAGTAAGCGTATTTACAGCACACGCGTACGACATAACCATAGATACTATTGTGACGCAATGGACACGTGCCCTTCAAAACCAAAGAGACGCGCGATCACGTGGAGTAGGTGGAACCCTCTACTGAATATAGCAGGTGGGTCAGAAGCGCATTCTGTTTTCCAAATGCGTGAACGTTAGGCCTACTGTGGGGACATGTGGTGCCTATTCAAATCTTCGCACAGCGCGTGCCACTTCTGATTACATTCTATGTCCCAAATGACCTATGAGATCTTCATGCGCAGGTACAACTTGAGCTGGCTTATTACGCCCGCCCCCATTTTCTTCATGTTATTATAAGTCATAAAGTAATACGACAGTCCAAGAATTTTCAATTTTAAAAGAATATATTACTTACCACTCAAAAATTCGACTGAGAAGTAAGTGAACGAAACTGTGGTTTCTATATAATTATGCTCTACTTGCGTCTATACATGTATGAAAATGACACACTGAAAGTAACTTTGAAACTAAAACCGATACTAATCGGCCTCAGAAATTAGCATGTACTGTCCCAAGGTTCCCTCTCCCACATTTTTTTTTTGTTTTTTTACTCAACGTCCCTTCACCGTGACGTTTCCCCTTTCCAGAAGGCAACAAATAAGACGTTATCATTACCATTAATATGCGGTAATTTTAAAAAATTATTGTAAGGTAATTTTTGAAAAATCCATTTCTGAAAAGAAATGAAAGAGAAACTCGATAAACAATCGACTGAATGAGCCACAAAGTACCCACGGGGATGTTTCCCGGTCACGTGCGATCGTAAAACAGTATTCAGTTCCGTTTATGGGAGTGGCACAAACCACTCTTTGCTGCAGCTGAGCAAATGTTTAATGCTTAATAGTTCAAATAGTTGACTTTTTTCTAGTTTTGCTCTTTCGGTTGTAACGGGAACTTCGTCGTTGTGAAGAAAACGGTATTTCAAACAAAACTTTTGCAGCTGATCGTGGTAATTTTTATTCATAACAGTGACATCTTTTGCACAAATCTGTTGCACTGATATTCCTAGCGTCCAAATCGTGACTGCATAGCTCCCATTTGGACAATTGTCAACCGGCTATTTCCCCTTCAATCAAAAATACTTTTTCCATTGTGCCCTCGACTTTCTGGCGAAGAGCCAGTGGGGAAAACCAAACGTCTCCCCAAAGGAGTTCTGTTCGCCCAAAGGAGCCATGTCCCCGAAAGGACCTCAAACGTAACTGGCCAACCTCTCAACCCTCAGACCTCTACATCAAGGGTCTGTCATGCGTGGTCCCGTTCTTGATTAGTTGAAAAGAACAGATACTAAACATGATCTTAGGCAAAAGGCCGAGAAATGATCAAAATACTCTGGCGAAGAGCCAAAGGGCGAAAACCAAACGTTTACTACTGAAAGAGTTCTGCTTTAGGGCTACGTCCCCGGAGACACGATCAAAATCCCCACCCATGACAATTGCCCCTGACAATTACAGTTAAGAAAACTCCCCCACAGAAAAGTTGAATTTTTTACTGTGGGGTTTGTCCGAATGGAAATTGTCCGGGTGAGAATTCTCCGGTTGGCAATTGACGTGGGGTGGTTGTTAAGGGAAATTGTCCCGGTTGGAAATGTAGGGGAAGGTGAGGTTGTTACTTAATCGTCCCAACATTAACTTGCAAATATCCAGTGAACCCACTGAAGAACTTTTTAATTTCGTTGCCGTAAAATTTCTCACCGTATTACACCATACAGGTGCATCACCTATGGCACAGTGCATCCTTCTCTTTGTTGCAATTTTTTGACCGCAAAGCGTGGTTGTATCACAATTATAGGATTCAGTTTTGCTCGCACACCGTCAACTCAACTTCTCATGATCTGCGCCCTTCAACATGAAAAACGAAAACCCACTGATCGGCTGATACCATTTGAAATACCATAACTTCGTCATCATACGGTTACTCTGAAATGTAAACATTAAGATTTTACATTAAATCAACAATAAATTCGTCAGGAAAGGGGTTGATCTAGAAAATGGTAAGTGATAATTTAGAGGTGCCACAGAACATTTAAAAAAAAAATTTATTCATCTAATTTCAATAAAGGCTGGATTCTATAGAAGTTTTGATGACTCATAAACAATGAAAAACGTAAGTAAAACTTGTATGGGAACGAACAGAGGGCCTTCAGCCACTCGTGAGAGAATCTCAGTGATTAAAAGGAAGAGTCTTTATAAACCAGGGACCCTAACAAAAGCGAAACGTAGGTTCTTGTCGCACTCTATCGGTCCAACTGTTTTCACCCTTCCGCTGGGAGTTTTGGAAGAATTGCATGTCAGTCCATTTCCTTTCTTACAGTCGTATTTTACTTCCCTATAACCAAGAGGGGTGAAATTTACAGAATGTTACATCAGTTAGCCTCCAAGCAGTCTTCTCAATTATAACCTCCCTTTGACAAGACCTACCACCTGGAAGGCACTAAAACAAGACCCCGCCATCTGGACGAAGTAGCCTACTTGTGTTACCCTTTACGTGATCCTTAAAGGCAAAATGCGGGTCCCCCAATATGAATGACCGTGCCCCGTCATCTAGTTCAGGAATGGCTCTTATAAATCATGTGACAATATGTTTGTTTCTCATTTGTTAAATTCATGCAGAAAACTCCTTGGTTTACTATCAATGTTCAATGTTTGTATACAAAGATAAAGAAATACAATGAAAGATACTTGTGAGCGAAATAAGAGTAAATTTGTAAGTTTTGTCAAACTTTTGGATATAAATTTGGGGCAACTGCCATCTCTCTTTAACCCAAATGTAAGTAAAATACCACATACTTGTTTATTTGTAGTACTAATGTTAAGTTAATTCCTGCACATATGGCTTGACATTCCAATTCTACAGTAAACAGATTTGAGCAAACAGGCAATGCCCGTCACATACAGACAATTCCAATGTGCCAACTACGTTAACTTTGAAATGATCCAAGTTCACCTGACACATCTAAAAGAATCAAAGTATTCTCATGAGATAAAATTTTGAAAGAACTGTTTGGATGAATCCATAGAGGGAGAGGGGGAGTTCATAGGTTACATTTGTCCTCTTAGAATCTAAGGACCCAGTTCTGGATTTATACATACAACTCATCATATTAAAGTTTCCATTTTGGCTCGTAGAAGTAAAATTCTCGTTCAAAGTGTGCCTTTTTTTGGTTGATTTTAACATATGCAAGATAGCTGTAGATACTACTATTCTTACCAATCAAGAAGAAATTTTCCAGCGATCCATTGATTTGTTTCTTATCAGTTTTTCCCACGAATTTCTCTACTTTTACGATACCGTTTATCAAGGGAGCAAATACTATCCTTAAATTTACTTTTACATTCATTGGACTAATCAAACTAAGGGATTTTACCTCAAACCTTTTCGCATCTTACCTGCCCCTTTTGTTTTTTTTTTTCAGATCTCTGTTTGCCAAACGATGAGTCATTCAGAATAACAGACCATTTTTCAACAATACTGATTTTTCGACAATACTGATTTTTCGACTCGTTCCTTTTAAATCACATTTGTACAGCTGCCTTTCCCTTTCAAGAACAGAAAAATAAGTATCTTAGCCGTATCAGGAGGAAGTTGACTGCTCGGCAGGACCCAACTGTCTCTTACCTGTTAATCATTCAGATACCAATATACATCGAGAAAAAAGTCTTATCAGCATTGCAGGGTGCTAAGTAAGCTTTTTATACTAAGGCATCGATGCGACGCGATTATGTGAAACGTCATTCGACGGTTTTTCGGCTTTAACAGGCTAAAGGCGACATTTTATCGCTTATCGTTTTTGCTGTTCTCAACTTTTCATGTGATCTAAACAATTGCGATAATAACTCACCCAAAATATCTCTCGGAGACAAGCTTGAAAAGTTTTCATGACGTCGTATCGTATCCTGCCCAGTATGAAAGGCCTTAATGTCCATGTCCTTAATGCATGAAAGCAGCCGGTTGCTTTGGGCAGTGACGCCGACACGGGGGACGGGGGGGGGGGGAGAACAATCAATTTCTGAAAATTTAACATTTTTTAAATGAGCCCCAAAGGCGTTTAAGCTATAGATTTCTGTAGAGGGTAGAGTGAGATGAGTTTCCGACTGAGGTAATGGACCTTTATATTTCAATCAATTTCTATCACAAGTCCTTCTGAAAGTTTCAAAAATTTTTATGAATTTTTCCCAAACTATCAAAATTTGCTCAGGATTCTCGTTCTCCCAGCAGCACCTCATCCTTGTGCTTTTCATCAATGCCGTCTCAGACGTATTCGCATTATTCATCGGTGTGCGCTTTTATGCCGATTGTTCTTGTCCGTAGGAGTGATTACTGAGGAGCACAGCATTATAATAGGGGGAATTCAGGAAAAGACAATTCACGAAAATTGGAAGCTTTTACGAATCACCAGGAAAAGGATTCGCCGTCTTACAGGCAGATAAATCTTTCTAGGGAAGTTAGTTTCCCTGTGCATAGTCTGCATGGGATTTTTGTCATGGAAAAAATTTCTTATGCAAAATTTCGGCGCGCTTCGCGCGGATTCCTCACGCCTCGTACTCTGCATTTCATTCAATAGGGTAATAATATTCGGACTAATACATTCTTCCGAAAAATAGAGGTACATCTCCAACTTATTTTGGGATCCCGCATCAAGGGAGGACCCTAGAGTAATCTTATATCAGGAGTAGCCTATTCAGTAACATTTGAAGCATGGTGTGAAAGATTGGATGTATTTATCGTTATATATTTTTGTAGAACGGTGCCATGCTACAGCCAAAATATCACTAATTAATGAGAATTTCTGAGAATTTAATTACTGTAGCTCAAACATTGGCCAAAGGTAGCACCATTTTGTATCTAAGTCACCTAACATAAAAAAGTTTCTCAAAAAAGAACTATCACTACACATAGACAACACATCCTTCCTGTACACCCAACCAAAAATAAAGTTACTAAATTATGAGAATCTTCACCATATAATCAGTTGGCAAATTTGCAAAAAATAGCACCATTATGCATCTAAGCCAAAACAAAAGTTTATTGGAGGATACCCCCAGGATGGGCGCCTGCACGGGGGGCAAAAGAAGAATTCGCCTCGGGGGCAATCATGGCAGGTTGGTAAATACACAAATTACACTGACTTTGTGGGGGAGGGAGGATCTGGGATGGGATTACAACATAACCTGTTGTGCCCCCAATCACCAACTCCTGGCGGCGTCACTAGCCAGATGGGCAGGAAGGGCCTGCACTCTAAAAACACTTTGGTCAAATTGACCAATGACTGGGTCAACTATGCACCGAACCAAACTTAGTCAAATAGATTGATCAAACTATGGTCAAATTTGACCACTTATTGGTCAGATTTGACCATAGTTTGGTCAAATTTGACCATAGTTTAGTCAAACTATTTGACCAAGTTTGGTTCGGTGCATAGATGACCCAGTCATTGGTCAATTTGACCCAAAGTGTTTTAGAGTGTAATATGATCCTTTACGACAAACTGTCCATAGAAGCAAACCTTACATTTTCAGAAAGAAACGCCACCAAAACGTATCATGATTCCTTTGCAGACATTACACTTAAATATAGGTTAAGCATACTTATAGGTATGTGCGTAGCATTAATTTTATTTTATGAGGACAATGCAAAGGCCTAGAAGAGTGTCTGCTATACTTTTGTTCTATTTATAAGAATTTTTTGCAAAAACTTTCTTACAACAATTTATCTTCTTCAGGAGGTGTCGGGAGATTAGGTTACTTTGTCTTCCTGGCCACTGGGAGCAAATTCTCTGCTTTATTTTTAAGTAAATGTCGTTAAGCTAGAAATATCATTACAATGTAGTTATACAACTATTGGCCTTATATTATTGTCTTAAACGGTTTAAATGAGGTTCATTTTGAATTTGATTTTCTCACCTTAAAGAATAAAAGTCCTCTACTGACTTTTCCAGGTTCCCCAAAACGGTTGTAGTTGTGAAAAAGAATACAATTAGACAAAAAGAAGTTAAAGAAAGGGGTGACAATAAACGACCTACCGTGACCGTTACGGTATCATGAATTTGTTTTGACGTTCATAAAGTCATATTTCTATATAAACAGAGTTATAAAAGACTACCATTTTTCTGCAACCTTTGTAACTGTTCTTTCAACTAGTATGCGTCATGGAAAAGAATTTGTTCTTTTTTCTTTGATTTGCCCAACTTATTATATTACAAATGCATTGCAATGGATAACAAAAAATTGACTACCCTACCATAACGGGTTACAGGGGGGCTTTCTTGTCACTATTGATAGAAACCGTTCCGATTACCACTGTCTAGGCTCCCTGTAAATCTTAGAATTACAAGTGATTGCCTACCAAATAAAGAAGGGAATTTTACAATAGCCTTGTAAGTTTAAAAGATGAAGGTTATAGGAGTGGCCTATTGTTCACATGGCAGCTTGAAGCCTGACAGGATACTGGAGGGACGAGATAGCTTTCAGGGGGACAAATATTTTCCAGGGGGCGAAATTTGTTATAGTGTATAAGAGCAATAGTAATATTTGGCCCCCTTATTTGGTAGGTGAGGGCAAAGATTCTTGTAGTGAAATGGTAAACCTAACCCCTGGATCTCTTGATTACGGGCCTGGCACTGATGGGGGGGGGGCATAAAAATCTCGTTGAATAGTAAAACACTTTTGAATATTATGATAGGTGGGTATATAATAAGCAAATTGGAGGTAAGCCTTGAAGAAACGATGAGATCATGGTGGTGTTGGCCTGGAAAGAAGATTCAATATTCTTTAGCCTCTTTGAGCAATTTTCGTTTCCGAACGTAATCTTGTTTTTATCCTCATTTGTTTCTATCTCAATATCAAGATAAACTGGGATCAGTGAGGAGCAGGGACTTCGATTTGGTTTTGAAAGTGGGGGGGGGGGATCTAGCATAAAACCTCTTTCTTATCCTGGTGAGGAGTCTAAGAGGAGGGGGCCCGGATGCAAAATGGTGCCAGATGTTTCAATGTTTGGGGTTACTATGAATTTGGTTAGTTAATTAGATGAGGTTTTACGGCTCAGTTTCTAACCAATTGGTTTAAGTCGGGCCGGCTCACTGGCGTACTCTCCCTACTCCATTGCTTATGCTGAGCACCAAGCACAAGGGCAGTAGGTTCCATTTTAAAGTCTTTGTTATGACCCTGCGAGGATTCGAACCCCCGACCTTCCGGCTGCAAGTCGGATGCTCTACCACTTGACCATGCAGGGTTTACTATGAAACTGGGGTCTACTTCATTGCCCAAAGGAAAAACTGCATGCAAGTTCAACCAGGGGGTGGTGCTTAGACTTGCCGACATGGAGTCCAGCTACTCTAAGCCCCGACAAATGCAATGGGTTGCCGAAATGATGCCGAACTCAAAGTGTAAGGTGCGCGAAGCGCGCCGAAAAATGGGGTTATATTGAAAAAGCTTTCATAATTTTGTTTTCATTAAGAAAAGTTGAAAATGTTTGGGTTTTTATTGAAAAATCTGCCCTACTTAAGAGCACACCAAGAAATTTGATGGGGCGACTACATGATCTTCGTCGGGGAGTACATTCTTCATCTCACCCATTAAGGCTCACACCTTAAACGTTGAATAAATCCAATACGTTTGAAATGGTGGACGTTACAGCTAGACAGAACCGGAGGTGAAAGCGCGCGTAGCGCGCGAAACTTTTGTGAAGTTACAGAAAGAATTGTTACAGAACTTACTGCCTACGGACCTGATAAAGAGCCATGTGAAATACTTTCTGGGCATATCGATGTCTTCACCACTTCTCGCCTATATGTGGTTATTTTGATTACCTCATTTTTTAGTTTCAGGTCACAAAAAAATGGGGAAGGGGGAAAAAGTGTTAGCGTCCCCTCCTCTCAAGAAAGTGGAGGGGACATGTCCCCCGTCCCCCAAATCGACGCCCATGGGGAGTAGGTGTCAAAATTATATTTATAAGTGCCACTCCTCACGCTGAACTTATTACTTTTTCGTTTCCACTGTTTATGCAAATATGTGAAATATTTAACTCTCTCGTTATTTGGCACAATAAATCTCATTTTATTGAACTTCAGCGAAGAACTTTCATAGAACTCACTCCTCAAATATGCCTTTTACTGAAAAGGAAATTCCCCAAAACAGAAAAATATTTAGCATTGAACAATATTTCAATCAGATGACGGATTAAAATCGTGGGGTCACAAAAGAAGTACATTATTCAAACGTTTACCGACAATGGTTTTACTGAAAATCTTGATAAAATTTGGTCATGGGGGAGATGCTAGGTTATTTATTTTCCGTGCACTAAGAGAATCTGCAGTGTTTGAAAAATGTACACATACCTTCCACTAAAAAAATGCCTGACAATTTGGCCTAGACAAATTAGGTATAACTATAGGTTTCTAAAGAGGTACGCGGGGTTGCACAAGTCGCCAGCATCGCACAAATCAGCATCAGCATCGTTCATTCCAGCCATGTTTGCTATTCCAAAGTTAAAACGCTTAATCATCCATTGGAAATCCCAAAACGTGGCCCACGATTTAAATATTTTTCGTTTTTCTCCGAATCGTGGGTCTGCAAAAAATACTGAAACTAGCTAAGTCCCGCACGCGGTGAAGACCGAAACATTAACACTGGTAATTTTCAAATGGAGTAAGAAAAAAGGTAATTGTTGCATGCCACGACTCTTTGTTTTCCTGCATTGCCAAATAGGCCTAATGACAAAAGTCTTTGACGTCCAAAATTGACGCATTTAGGAAAAAAAATCTTAAATGGCAGTGTATTACAACAAGTACATGGGTAGATAGTTGAAAAGATGCTGCTGTAATTTTAAACAGGAATATCTTACATGTAGTTCTTGAAATTGAGACTGAAGTATCAGAAGTGTAGGAAACCTGCACTGATAAAACATTTTCGAAATAAGACACTCTGGCCAATAAAAGTTCAATTTAAAAGGTAAGTCTTTCATTTATCACTTCTGTTAGGAATGAAGTGTAGTGATAGCGTACTTTTGATGGTAAACTGTAAAGCAACTGTTAACCTTTTGTTTGCTTGTTACAAAATTATACGTACATAAGGCTTAAACTGCAGTTCACAATTTAATTGTGTGGTGTCTTAATCTATATGACGTATGATAAATCAGGGAGTTGTCTAGATAAATGCAGAATTCGATTCTGATTATGCAGATAAATGTTGGATGAAAACACTGAGTCGTTAAAGTTTAAATGTATTTTTTTTTCAATCCGGGGGATTCTCCTGTTTGAGAGAATATCAAAGTTCTCCTGAATGGGGGAAAACTCGTAGGCCTACAGCACAATATAAAGGTGTGCTGGCCTAGTATAGACAAGGTTTACCAAGAACAAAGGTGGCTCAAAAATTTTCGTTTTTCTCAGAAAAGAAGGGGTGAAAAACCCTTTTCGGAAGTACAGCGTAGCTCTTTGTAATTATGGCTATGACAATACACCTATCAAATATGCATTCCATTACATTAAACCGATAAACTTTGCAAGGCGATTCAAATCCATTCGTTATTGAAAATAGACACACAACACGTTTGGAATTGTGGGTAGAGCAGGCAAAATGCAGGCGCCCAGTATCAATATTATTCCCCAAAATTTCCGGAACTGCTCCTTATCTGACGGTAAGTAGTGTGATGTACATGTAGAATGTCGAGACATGCATACTCCAACCCATGTTTCAGAATATTACGTGGACCTGTCAACCGTGTTATGCTCCAATGTAGTTACATATTTTGCGCTATGCTGTGTTTTTTCAAATCTTAAGTAGCAAGCTACATAGCAGCTATTTCCCCTCCAGCTTCCACATTTCAACTTATAGGACACGCCCCATATGTAACTGAACAAGAATCATGGACCTTCAAACACCCGTCCGTTTATTTTTAAAGTAGATTACTCTTTGTGAATGGCATTGAAAACATAAGTGTGTTCTCGTTTGTTGTCTATCAGGCCTATATGTAAGATTTCTATAACAAATGTTACCTCTCACCAATATGGACCCTTATATTTTAACTTGATACCGTAATGCGTTGTGGGAAACATATGCATGTAGTTCATTTCTCACCCAGAATGCAAGAACTTGAATCTGAGACAATAGATGTGGATGTGTCGGTACAGTTGTCCCTTGCGAGAAAAAACATTTGTTCTAACAAACACCATTGAGATGTTCACAGTGATGTCATTGATTGTAAGCTAATCGAAAATAAAATGAAAAGAACCCAAATTTCGTCTACCTTGAACAATATCTACCACACTGTACATGTACTGGGTTGCGTTGTGTTACAAGGAATAGAACATTG
Organism: Holothuria glaberrima; assembly: GCA_009936505.3. Lineage (NCBI taxonomy): Eukaryota > Metazoa > Echinodermata > Holothuroidea > Aspidochirotida > Holothuriidae > Holothuria > Holothuria glaberrima. The sequence continues at coordinate 34,665 of WURT03263649.1, read as the reverse complement.
ATGTCATCGCAGACGATATTATTGCATGAAAATTGTAGTTGTTTACAGGAAGTGACGTTGCAACTAATCATGATACTAACGATGACGACGATGACAGCAGCGGCGACGACGATAATAAAAATTGATTCACGTGGCAATATAAAATGTTAACGAATTGTTAAATTAATGCACGACAAATATTAGGTCACCAATGTCTATGTGCGAATCATCATAAAAATGTTCTTGACTTGACTTGAAAGTTCTGGTCTTAACTAATCTGGGAACCCCATGACTTCATCCCTATACAAATAAAAGAGAAGAAATTTGGAAGGTTTCAATATTGCTTCAAAGATGTTAAACGACTATAAGTTACAAAGGGCAATGTAATAGTAAATATAATGTTGAATACACCTTCTGACTGTTGCTAGTAGTAATTTGTTTGAGAAACAACCTTGTCAGGCTAGGAATTGACAAAAAAAACTCCAGTGTTAGAAATTATAGCCAATATGTCAAGACCAGCTCACTAGCAAACATGAAAACGTGCTGCCGGCCACAAAGTTATACAGGTTGCCGACGTAGACATGCATAGGCAGTTATGCACTGTCTGGGGACTAAACATAATATGTTACTACATATCACTTACGATGTTGCTTAATAACATGTGTAACCGCTACGTAAACAGCCATGTTCCATATTCAAACACGACTCTGTTGTAGCATATCCAGGCTTAACCCAAACTCGGAAAGATATCTGAAGGCTATACAGATACCAATATCGTGTTTAACTTTAACTCTAGTTTATTTGGGCTTTCATAGGTCTGCATTTCTGTCAAAGAATAATAATGAAATGTGTTATTTCACTGCATAGTAAATCTTGTCCTTCCCTTGAAAACAAGGTCTATTTGTTTCGACTCGGATGTCCTAGTCTCCCCTTATATTTATACAAATGCAGGCTGCTAATTAAGCACTTCTTCTAAATTAATGATATGGAACTCCTTTCCACGTTAAAATGACCCGCTTCTGACAAGTGATGTCCATCTCATCAAACTAACTTGTTATTCCTTTACAAAACAGTTAAAAGAACAGGACGTAATGTTCGTTGCTGGAAAATTGTTATGGGTGCATACTTAAACATCCATTTATATCATGAGCCTGCGAGCACCCATGCCTGTGCAACCGACTATCACCGTTTAGCAAATCACTTGGATCCCCGCAAACTTCTGCATGCATAAATTGTACACTAAGTTGAACGACTCCCCAAATTCCAAAATTTCCTTTGCTTCTGTGTTTCTCGTGCATTATAGTATGTTTAAGTATCTTTCATGTTTAATTCAAAAGATATAAGAGTTATTTTTAATTGGTTTCTCTCCTGTCCCACGAGAGGAAGTGCCTCCTGTGGTGAGCAGAACCCATTCGGGGATAACGTTTGGTTTTCGCCCTCTGACATTTTACCGAAGGGACTTAGAAAATTATTTATGATTGGTTTCTCTCCTGTCTTCAGTAGTTTGGACAATGCAATAGATCAGAAATAAGCTCAAAACCAAAACGATTCAACAAAACGACAGTATAGATCTGTGAAATCTCTGTTTAAACTGTTAATTTATAAAGAAGAATAGTAATTACTTCGTTCATATACTGCGAATTAAGGTAAACATTTGAATATATGCTTTTGGTTGATGTAAAAAAAGCTTTTGCATAGCCGACAAATTGGGAGCCACTATTGTTGTAACAAAGCAATAAAACAGACTGCTTTTGTACATTCTATCTGCCAGTGTCGTACTCTGAGTTTGGCACCCTTTATTAACCATAGAATTTTGCACATAAAACTGGAGGGGTGCAGATGAGAGAGGTGGGGTGGGGAGGGAGGGGCAAGATCTATGTTATCCCCTCATCTTTGGTACTGCTGGTATTTTGTGCTTCAAAGTTACAGGCACGCTCCACCAAAAAGGTTGTCTCTCTTTGTACTTAAAGAGTAGAATCCCCAAATAAAGATCCCTTGGAATTATTTCAATATCTTTTACCGTTCTCAAGATATACCTCTTCTAAGATTGGTGGTTCCTAAAGTAACTCATTGCCTATGCAAAATAATGATGTGGAATTTTGCATAGAGTTAGCATTCTTTTGTTAAACCTTTATGATCATCTCATAGTAACTTATCAGATATAGTTTACAATTTGGTGAGTGATATAAACACGTTTTAAGAAAACAAGTTTCACTTTCATACTAAATCCCTCTTAGGGATATAAATGCTACAAGTGTCTTTGAAGTTAAGGTTGAAGAAAAAAAGGTAACATTAGCCATATTTGATGAGTCCATCTTTCGATGTCACACATTTGCATATTTATTTCATTCATGGTTGAAGAGTATAATAGAAAATACCCATTATATAAATGTCAACGTTTGATGGAGTTTGGGAATTGTGGCTATTTCCTGGGTTTTAAATGTTTTTATTAAGTGTCTAATTACGTAATTTGCATGTCACCAGACCTTTAACTTATGAGGTAACTGTTTAAGTTTACACTTGTATATAAATGGGCTTAAAATAGTTGTCTATGTACTGAAATAATGATTTTATAAGCACAAAGAAATTAATATCAAACTTTCCAAGTGCTTCTGTGAGTTCCAATGTTAAGAAATTCTTTTCTTTTAGGCCTGCAAACTGTAAAGCACACGATAATGACTTGACACGTTTTTATGTCTTGATTTTCAAAAAGAAGTTTATTGTAGTCGGGCCAGGCAAACCCCATGCATTGTACCGTTGATCACTTGCAATTTATTTCTGTCAACAGTCTCATGAGAAAGTAAATTTCAGACTTATTTTATAAGAAGTAGAGTAATGATATTACCAAGTACCAAACCAAACCCAAATTTCTGCGTTCCTTTTTTGTTTGACAAACGTTGTTACACATTTGATAAATTTATTCCTAGATTACATTTTAGTGATTTTAAGAAAGAAATACCGCTGTATATGATTGGATAAAATTTGGCCAATTTCCTTAAACAATATCGGGTTTTATATAATAACCTTAAAAATGACCAATTAAGTGTATTTTAATATCAGGTTTAGGGTAAGATGCTGGCTATCTGTTGGTTTTATATTGCTAGTTTGTGTAGAAAATGACTGCTGCAGCTTTTTCCTATTGGCACCGGGTACATTTTCTAACCGTCAAGTTGGCAAGATATTTTTTTTATATAGATAGGAATTGGTACAAGCCCGTGCCGGTTTGCGTTAGTATTTGTGGTGTTTAGGAAAAACAGTGCCCGATTTTGTGAGAGTTAAAAATTTACGCTTATTTAATTCTTTTTTTTGCAAACGCCACTTATTCTCAAAGCAAATCCCAGTGAATCCAACTAAAGTCTCATTACGCGAAGGGAATTAAGAAAGACAAATCAAGTCCAGTGTAAAGTGTTCCAAGCATCGTACCACGAGACGTTTGCCTAACTTGAGGCAAACATTAAGGTAATTTTTGAGTTATTACCCAACAGACAGATTAAGCGGAAACATGCTTAACTATTAGGTGTAATAAGTACCACTTTAGTTTAATCAGTAACCGAAGATAAACGTGCATCGAAACAAGTTTGTTTTTACCTTCAATTGGGCATATTTTGACTAACATTCATCAATAAACTTTATATATCAAAACCTGACTATAGTGCTACAACAAAGCGTGATATATACCCTTATTGGTATATTTACCTATATTCTCATTTTCTTCAAATGTACACAAAATTTGTACATAATTTTGCTAGGACCGATGACCTTGGTTGTCAAATAGCTTTTCTCTGTTTTTTTTTACCAAAAGACCAAGGATAGTGGAGTTTTCGCGAAATGACCAAGGGTAGTGTCGTATATTACAACAAAAAAAGGTTAGTGACAGGTAATTTGTGTAACTGTGACTATAGGCCTACAGGTTGTGTACGTATTTTATCCTCAAACCCATTTAAGTATTGAAAAGGTTTGATGTCCCTTCAATTATCGTACCCGTATTTGTAATAAAAGATGAGACCTGGACCACAAATATAATCTTTTAATCCTTCGAATAATTAAAAAGGTATTAGTAAAACAAAAGTTGTACAGTTTTTACGTTTTAAGAGCTGAAAATGAGGTATAGTTTTAGAAGTAAACAAAGAGCTTATTGAGAAACTCTGCAGGAGAGAGCATGTGCATCAACCTTGACTGGGAAGATATTTTTACTCTTAAGATTATAAAGCTGTACAAAACCACTTCACAGAATCACACTTTGAAATCCTGCATGCAGACGCAGATAAAGATGAAATATATTTACTCATACACTGAAGGAAGTGCAAGATTCCCTCACTTGGTTACATTTGGCGTAAATGAAATTAAAAACAAAAACTACTACAAGTACAACAGTGCAGTAGCAGTGTGGCGGCTAGGTAAAGTTTCCCCATACCAAGATCACGAGTAGAAGAGGCTTATATAACCGAACATTTTGCAAGTCATTATCCTACTGATTCTCACTTCCCAGTTTTAATTGGAGTACGAAAAAATGAATACCGGTACTTTCCATGCAATAAAACGTTACTAACAGTGTGATTTCAGGCTGTATTCCTAATTATTTGTACTGGTTTATATTATCATGTTTCGTCCTAAAACTCTGGACTACAAGAAAACAATTTATTGTCAGCCTGGATGACGTAGATCAAAGGGTATACAGTTATATTATAACTCTTATATAGTCTGTTTCAGTAGAAGCATCTACCAACTTATTCGATGTTGCTTATTTATCCCTACATTTGTTGTTATCCCATAACTATAAAAATTATGTGTACCTCATCAGCAGCTAAGAGTTCAAATAAGTAAACTAATCCTAATTGTAGATTAGAAATTGTTGAATACTGCCTATGCTGAAGTTTTGTTTGGTATTGTTCTAACAAGAAAATGTGAAACAATAACGTGTTTCAACATATTTCTTCAGTAGGAGCAATTGCCAGAAAAAACTGAACTATAATGTTTTTCCCTGGACCCTTTGTATTCACCTGGAGGAAAAATGAAGTAAATTTACATGCCAGTGTTTGGTTATATATTTATTCCAAGTGTAATGTGTCGTTACAATATATGTAGTCTGTAGTTTGTTTTGTTTTAATTGTGCCTTCACATTGCTATATGAAATGTGGGACTTTCACTAACCGTATGTATATGTTTATCGTTTTGTATACAATATAGCAACTCATGCAGGTAATAATAAGTAGTAAGTAAATTTAGTATTGCTTAAAGCTACATAACACTTCGCACGCTATACAAACTCTATGTTAGTGCCGCAGCGTGTGTCATGCATCGAGAGGTGAGCCTGCAATACAAGTGGATACAAAACACTGCCACAGGAAAAGTGAAATTGTCATGTTTATGGTCATGTAAAACAATACTTGAACTAAATCATTTTGGAAAAAGAAACTAACTATGAAGTTAAACACTAGTAAAGACGAGTTTGGGAAATAAAATAAAATAACATAAAATAAAATAACATAAAATAACATAAAATAAAATAACATAAAATAAAATAACGTAAAATAAAATAACATAAAATAAAATAACATAAAATAAAATAACATAAAATAAAATAACATAAAATAAAATAACATA